>JAGWEN010000730.1:0-58602 GCA_018703685.1 Orius laevigatus
CGTGCGCAAGCATGGGGCTTTTTTGTTTCTGCTGAACCAGGATGTCTGAAACAGTAATAACCACGTCAGGTTCACAAAATTGGCCGCTGTTGTCATAAAATATTTCATTGAAAGCCAGAAGCCAGGCTTTACTGATCGCTTCCTATTCATCTGGCTGATTATCAGCAGGGAACGAGCAGAGGTAGAACAATGGTGGAAGTGACTAATATAAAAGCGGTGACTGAGCATACGCAAACGGATGATCTGACACAACTCAGCGTGCGACAACGTATCTGGGCAATTTTTGGCGCTTCTTCAGGTAATCTGGTTGAGTGGTTCGATTTTTACGTCTATTCCTTTTTCTCTCTCTATTTTGCCCAGGTATTTTTCCCCAGCGGAGACAGTACCACCCAGTTATTAAAAACAGCGGGCGTTTTTGCTGCGGGCTTTCTGATGCGGCCGATTGGCGGCTGGTTATTTGGTTTCATTGCCGATAAATATGGCCGGAAAAAGTCCATGCTGATTTCGGTGTTTATGATGTGCTTTGGTTCACTGGTTATCGGCTGCCTGCCGGGTTACGCGTCGATAGGCGTTGCCGCACCGGTTATTCTCCTGCTGGCAAGAATGTTTCAGGGATTGTCCGTCGGCGGTGAGTATGGTACCAGCGCAACCTATATGAGTGAGGTGGCGCAAGAAGGGAAAAAAGGATTCTATGCTTCCTTTCAGTACGTCACGCTGATTGGCGGGCAGTTGCTGGCAGTGCTGACGGTGGTCATTCTGCAATTTATGCTAGATGATGAAGACCTGAAACGCTGGGGATGGCGTATTCCTTTTTTTATCGGCGCATTATTAGCAGTGGTAGCCCTGTTGTTGCGTCGGGCATTAAATGAAACCTCTAATCAACAAACCCGTGCGCGTAAAGACGCCGGTACGCTAAGCGGCCTGTGGAAGCATCGTCGGGCATTCCTGATGGTGCTGGGATTTACCGCCGGCGGATCGCTGAGTTTTTATACTTTCACGACTTACATGCAAAAGTATCTGGTCAATACATCAGGGATGGATGCCAGAACTGCCAGTGGCCTGATGACGGGGGCACTGTTTATTTTTATGTTGTTGCAACCGATTATTGGCGGGCTGTCTGACAGAATAGGCCGCCGTAGTTCAATGCTGATCTTTGGCGGATTATCGGCGCTATGTACCGTACCGATCCTGACGTTGCTGCAGAACGTAACCAGTCCGTGGATAGCGTTTGCGCTGGTGATGCTGGCACTGTTGATTACCAGCTTCTACACCGCTATCAGCGGTATTCTCAAAGCGGAAATGTTTCCCCCGGAGGTCCGGGCACTGGGCGTGGGGTTATCGTATGCTCTGGCGAATGCGATATTTGGCGGTTCGGCGGAGTATGTGGCGCTGTCGCTGAAATCGGCAGGCAGTGAGACGCATTTTTTCTGGTATGTTTCGGCAATGGGCGCGCTGGCATTTCTGGTATCACTGCTACTGCATCGCCGGGGACACGGGCTGAAACTGTAATTACTGACTAAGACGCCACAGCGTGTAGCCGGTGGCCGCACCGGCTACATCCCAGCTAAAGTCTTTCCAGCTCCATCCTGAGCCGGAAGGGCGGCTATCATAAGCCTCTTTTGCCGCACCAAGGCTTAAAGAAAAGAGCAGGCCAAAGCTTGCACTGCGGCTGTTGCTCATGTGCTGATGCTGACTGTATTCGCTGCCTGCAGCACTCAGCAGGCCGGAAGCAATAAAGTGTTCTGCTTTATCTTTTCCTGTCCAGTTATCATTGGCCATATGACTACAGCCAGAACAGCCCAGAATTACCAACAGCCAGCAAAATCGCATAATAACTCCATAAAAAAGCCCCGGGTAAAGCGGGGCTTAATTTCAAAGAATACGGCTGATCAGTTTATCGATACGAATACGCCGCAGCCGTCGAATTAATTTGCGAACTTTCACGGGGTAGTCCGCGATACTTTCCAGATCGCGAAAATGCTGCACAATGGTGGTATGTGTGCGAATAAGCTCCAGTTCCCGGCTGCGTTGCTCACTAAGCTGATGCTGTGGATCGTGGATCAGGATTGCGTTTTCCAGATCCAGTCGCCAGGCGCGAGGATTAAGATTATTACCGGTAATCAGCATCCACTCGTCGTCGACCCAGATACCTTTCAGATGATAGCTGTTTTCCTGATCTTTCCACAGGCGCACGGTGAGTTGCTGGCTGTTAATAAAATACTGCAGCCGGCTCAGGAAGCGGCGCAAATTAATCTCATAGAGATAAGGCAGTGCACCAATAATTTTAAATGGCTGGTCCGGAGGAATATAAAAATCGTTGGCGGTTTTGTCGCCGACAATAATTTCAACCTGTTTTCCCTGACGCAACAGGCCGATAATATTGCGCACCAGGATGGCCGGCAGATTGAAGTAAGGGGTACAAATAGTGAGCCTGTTGGTCGCGCAGGGCATCAGATGATAAATGGTTTTATTTAATAAGCTGCGTTTGCCAAGCCCAACCAGCGGCGTGACAGACAGCGTGTTATTATCCGCAGTGGATTGAAAGCGGTAATCAATGCCGCGCAGGTCCTGGCGGAACTGGCGGGTTTCGTTTTTGATTTCGGGGCTTTTCGGCCGCTCGGTACGGTCAAGACGGTGAACCGCTTCAGCTTCAATCAGGTGATGACGGACCCAGGTTGTCATGGTGTCGGCCAGTGAGGGATTGCTGATAAGCTGATAGCGATCGTAACGATATTTATCGTGCTGATGCAGGTAGACATCATTCAGACTGGCACCGGTGTAAATCACGGTATCATCAATAATTGAACCTTTAAGATGCAGGACACCGAGAGCCTCACGGGTGTTCACCGGTACGCCATAAACCGGCACTTCCGTGTCGGGATGCTGACGGGCCATTTCGCAATACCAGTCAGCGTTAGTGACGCCCTGCCTGACGCCGATGCGCCCACGTTGTGCCCGGTGCCAGTCGACCAGTACACAGATATCCAGTTCAGGACGCGCCTGTTTAGCCGCATAGAGGGCAGCAAGAATGGCCCGACCGCCATCATCATTTTCCAGGTAAAGCGCGACAATACAGATACGCTGTCTGGCGCCAGCAATTTTATCCAGCAAAGCCAGACGAAAATCTGCAGCGGAATAAAGTGTGGAAAACGCTGCTGCAGATTGTGCCAATTTAGGCAGTTGGGCAAGGTGCTGTTGGTGTTTATTACGCTTGAGTCTGGTCAACATCACAATGCGCTTCTTCTCTGTTCATAAACGGCCTCTTTTGCCACAAAATCATAAGCCTGACTGCAAATAGTATCATTAGTCTGGCGCAAAGGCCTGTGATTTACGTTTCGAAAGATTCCGCCGATTTTTTAGTCAGCGACAGTGAAAGGCCGACAATGCCATCATCCAGATGAATATCGACGCTGAATCCGAGCTTACGGGCCAGCGCTATCATGCCCTGATTGTGTGGCATCGTAATACCGTTTAGCTGTTTCAGACCATGTTCATAAGTATAGGCAATCATTTTTTGCAGCAGCCTGCGCCCCATACCCAATCCTTTAAGGTCAGAGCGAACCAGCACAGAGAATTCAGCATCAATATTATCGGCATCGGAAATTGCCCGGGTGACGCCAATGATCTCCGGTTGATGCTGCCACTCTCTTACTGCCACAATTGCCATTTCCCGATCGTAGTCGATTTGTGTCATATTGGCCAGATCGTCGTGGGTGAACTCATTGATTTCACTGAAGTAACGGTAATAAAGATCTTCTTTTGTGACCTGGCTGATAAAACGGCGTAACAGGGGTTCATCCTCTGGCAGAATCGGTCGGAACAGGCAGTTGAGGCCGTTTTTCAACGTGACCTGTTCTTCCAGATGGTGGGGGTAAGGGCGGATAGCCAGACGGGCATCCGCATCGCCACTGAAAGGATGCAGGGTCATGGTCACATCCAGCATGGTAAAGACACCCGCACCCGCCAGCAGCGGATGAATATCCAGTTCATTGACCTGCGGACAGTTAATAATCAGATGAGACACCTTAACCAGCACTTCGCTGAGCTGGGTGATATCCAAAGGTTGTAATGCGCTGCGGCTGCGTATTTTGCCACCGTCAATGGCCTGAATAACCAGATAGCGTGCCAAGGTCATATTTAACGGTGGCAGCGCCACCACCGCCTGTTGTTCAGGCACCCAGTCCGATCCTCCTTCCCCCAGCAGAATAAGCGGGCCAAATACCGGGTCCGGTCTGACCTGAATTCGTAGTTCCTGGGCGCCTGCCCGGTTTGCCATACTTTGCACCAGCAACCCCTGAATACGAGCCGCCGGCCAGGTCTGCCTGACACGGTCAAGAATGGCATCGGCGGCATGTTGAACCTCTTCTGCGGTACGCAAATAAAGCATGACCCCCTGAACCTCAGACTTATGGGCTATATCCACCGAACGCAACTTAAGTGCTACCGGGTAGCCAATCTGATTGGCAATTTGCACGGCTTCAACGCTGTCACTGGCAATCCACGTTGGCAGTACGCTCAGGCCGTAAGCCTGAAAGATATCCCGTACTTCGTGCGTGTCGAGTGACAGATTGCCGGTTTCCAGCGCCTGGGTTATCAGGGAGTGGGCCTGGGCCGTGTCCTGCATCAGTGAAGGGGGTAATGCCGGTGTTTCCCGCAGTAGCTGCTGATTACGCCGATATTCAACCATATGCATAAAGGCGCTGATGGTTCCTTCAGGCGTACGGTAAGTTGGAATGCGGGCTTCGCTGAACAGCCGGCGTGATTCCTGAGAAGAGTATTCTCCGCACCAGTTGGTCAGCAGGGTTATCTGTGCACTGCGCGGATGGGTATTGATTTGTTCAATGAGTCTTGTTGCCGTTGGGGTTGCCGGAGCGGCGGCACTGGGTGCATGAATAATCATCAGAGCGTCAAAATTATGGCTGTCAAGCAGTGCATTTATCGCTGACAGATAGCGTTCCGGCGTAGCATCATCCTGAAGATTCAGTGGATTTGTGATCAGGATATCTTCAGGTAACGCGCAGCTTAACGCGTTGCACAATGCGGCATCGGGTTGTGCCAGCTGGCCATTACGGGCATAAAGTGCATCAAGTGCCAGCGCAGCCGGCGCCGCACCGTTACTGACTATCATCAGCCGGTCGCCGCGTAGCGGGCGCATATGACTGAGGGTTTCGACGGCGGAAAAGAGTTCATGGGTATCGCGGACTCGCAGCAGGCCGGCGCGCTGGATAGCGGCGTCCCACGCTGCGTCCATGCCTGAGGGCGTGCGGAGCAACTGCTGTGCCTGCGGACTGTTACCGCTTTTTATCACCAGAATGGGTTTATTGCGTGATGCACTACGCGCCGCAGAGACAAAACGGCGTGCATCGCTGAGATTTTCAAGATGCAGCAGGATAGCCGTGGTTTTGCCATCGCGAGCCAGAAAGTCCAGCAAATCATCAACATCAATATCCAGGCTGTCACCCAGCGCGATAAACCAGGAAAACCCCAGTTGACGTTGCTGCGCCCAGTCAAGAATGGTATTAGCAACGGCCGCTGACTGCGAAATAAAGGCCACCTTACCCGGCAGGATGGGCACCGGGGAAAAGCTGGCATTAAGCCCTTGCCACGGGGCAAGCAGACCGAGGCTGTTTGGCCCTAACAAGCGCATCTGAAAACGCGCCGCGCAGAGGCGCAGTGCTTCCCATTGTGTGCAGGGGGCTGAGAGGATAATTGCTGCTTTACAACCGCGTTCGCCCAGCGCCTCAAGCAGCGAAAGATTACGGCTGGCATTAGTGCAGATAACCGCCAGATCGGGGGCCAAAGGCAGGCTGGCAATGTCGGGCCAGGCGGGCACGCCACACACGGCTTTGTAGCGTGGATTAACCGGCAAAACCGGTCCCTGAAAACCACCGTCCAGCAGATTACGCATCATCAGCCAGCCGGCACGCTGCGGTTTGGCTGAGGCACCGATGACGGCAATCGATTTAGGTCTGAGTAGTGCTTCCAGCCCGCGTTGACTCATTAGAGCGCTCCTGATGAAGGTAATCAGGTTGATTTTAAACTTTTTCGCCAGCTTTTTCCGTGAAATGCGCAGGATGAAACGGTTTTCCGGCGAGATAGCGGTCGCGAAATAACATGAAATGTTGTGAAAGTCCTTGTGCTGCCGCGTTATCACCTGCCTGTGCCAGCAGGGCGATAGCAATTTCAGCCGTGCAGTGCTGACCGGGGGCATGTGCTGCACGTAAGGTATAGGCTGAAGGGGTAGTGACATTCAGCGAGATAACCGGAAAGTCGTCAAGCCAGGGACTTTTACGAAACATTTTACGAGCTTCGTTCCAGGTACCATCGAGCATAATAAACAGCGGGGGATTACCCTGGGTTGGCGGACTCAGCGCCACCTGACGTTCGGGGCAGGCATAGCTGGCGGGAAAGACCACAAACGGCTGATAACTAGGATGATTAATGAGTTTAAGCAATTGCGCATCGACTGCGGTACGTGACCAGCTGAACGCACAGGTATCGGGCAGAATATCTGCAATCAAACGCCCGGTATTACTGGGTTTCATCGGTTCTGTATCGAACATCACCAGACAAAAGCGGCTGCGTGCCTACTGGGTGATGATGCCAGCACACAGACAGTGTATTTCGGGTAGCAGGCAGCGCTGACAACGCTTCACCCGGTGTCCTCTGGCAAGAAAGGGACGGGTAGCGCGTGCCATGCGCTCTGCTCGCAGGCGGAGAACGGCGTTTTCAGTCATCATCAATACAGGCTAAAAACGCTATTCTAGCTGAAATATCAGCAAAACGGCCAGTTCAGAGCGTTTCATCCAGCCAGGCACTAAAAGGCGCTTTGGGCATGGCGCCATTGAGCATATCGACCATTTCCCCCTGTCTGAACGCCATAATGGTCGGGATACTGCGGATTCGAAAGCGGTTGCTCAGCGCCGGTTCTGCTTCAGTATTAACTTTAAGAAAACGGATTTCTCCACAGCGTTCGGCGGCCAGCGCTTCGTAAACCGGCGCAAAATTGATGCAGGGGCCACACCACGGCGCCCAGAAATCAATGACAACCGGCAGTTCGTCCTGTAAAAATTTATCCAGCGTAGCGGTCGTGACGTTAATCACGTGTTTGCTAAACAGCGCCGCGCTGCAACGTCCGCATTTTGCCCCCTAATGCGTGTGGCTATCGGGCAGGCGGTTAGTCGTCTGACAGGAAGGACAGACTGTGTTCATGATTTACCTCATCGGCGTAGTATCACTGTGAAAAGCCGTTTTTTACTTTATAAGCCGACAGTATGCCCCCCGGCTATGGCAGCAACAATGCGATTCGCTCAATGGTTATAATAGCCACTAGCTTTTAGCTAAAGGTGATAGCTAACTCGGGAAACATCAGGTAATCTGCGCGCTGCGCGCTCAGCAGGAGGGGGAATTGATGAACGATGAGCTGAAGGGTAAAAGTGGCAAGGTTAAAGTGATGTATGTCCGCGGTGATGATGAAAAAGAAAACCGTGGGCAGAATCCGCGTACCGGCAAAGGAGGATCGCGCCAGGAAAAGGAGAGTGGCTGGCATTCTGCTCGCGTGGGTGACAATAAAGGGCGGAGTACGCGTGAACGTAACGATAAGCACGACTCTTCGCCATGGCGTACCGTTAGCCGTGCCCCTGCTTCTGCTGAGGAGAATAAACCTGACCATCTGGGGATCAGTGGTAAAAGTTTTATTGATCCCGAACAGTTGCGTCGTCAGCGTCTGGAAGAAACCCGGGTCTATGGTGAAAATGCCTGTCAGGCGTTGTTCAGCAGCCGGCCTGAAGCTATTGTCCGCGCCTGGTTTATTCAGAGCGTCACCCCGCGTTTTCGCAATGCGCTGAAATGGCTGGCGGCTAATCGTAAGGCGTACCATGTGGTGGATGACGCAGAGCTGACCAAAGCGTCCGGAACCGAACATCATGGCGGCGTTTGCTTTCTGATTAAAAAGCGCGTTGGCATGCCGGTTGCCAGCTGGCTGCAACAGGCAGAGGAACAGGACTGCGTACTGGCGCTGGAAGATATTGGCAATCCGCACAATATTGGTGGAATTATGCGCAGCTGCGCGCATTTTGGCGTCAAAGGAGTGCTGGTTGATGATGCCGCAGTGCTGGAATCCGGTGCGGCGGTGCGTACCGCAGAAGGCGGTGCGGAACATGTACAAGCGATTGACGCCGGCGATTTTAAGGCAGGTCTCGATAGCTTCCGCAAAGCGGGTTACACCATCGTCACCACTTCCAGCCATCAGGGCGTGGCACTCACTGAGGCAGCGCTGCCACAGAAAATGGTGCTGGTGCTGGGGCAGGAGCGGGATGGTTTGTCTGACAGCGTATTTCAGCAGGGTGACCTGGCGGTTTCTATCACCGGTACCGGCCATGTAGAGAGCCTCAATGTGTCGGTAGCTACCGGTATTCTGCTGGCGGAGTGGTGGCGTCAGAATCACTGATTAACCATACCTGTATGCCATAGAGCGAAAAAGCCGGATGTTGTCAGCATCCGGCTTTTTTATTAGCGATCAGTGTGCACCGCCGCCGCCGCCAGAACCGAATGGTGGGCGGGCAAACCAGATAAGCACCAACAAAACCAGAAAGACCCCAGCGGAGGCCCAGAAGATTTCGTTAGCCGAAATAATCAGACCCTGATTGGTGATCTGCTGGGCAATCCAGGCCGATGCCTGATCGTGGCTCATCCCGATTGCCTGCAACTTATCATACATCTGTTGCGCATTCGGATTATAAGGGCTGACCGATTCGCTTAGCTGGGCATGATGCATCGACTCACGATCTGTCCACATAGTGGTTGTTATTGAGGTGCCAATTGATCCCGCCAGCGTGCGGACAAAGTTGGACAGACTGGAGGCCGCCGCCATACGTTCGCGTGGTAAACCAGAAAGGGTGATGGTTGTCAGCGGCATAAAGAAACAGGCCACCGCAAAACCCTGAATGAACTGCGGCCAGGCCGATGCGCCAAAATCCATTCCAGGTTCAAAGGTGTAGGCGCGCCAGTAAAAGCAGACGGCATACATGATAAAGCTGAAGGTCACCAGTCGGCGCATATCCAGCTTATGGGCAAACCGGCCGATAATTGGCGACAGTATCACCGGAATGATGCCAACCGGAGCCGATGCCAGACCGGCCCAGGTGGCGGTGTAGCCATAGACTTCCTGCAGCAGCTGGGGCAACAGGACAATTGAGCCGAAGTAAAGCATATAGGCAAGACTGATTGACAGGCAGCCGATGGTAAAATTCCGCCCGGTAAACAATGACAGATCAACAATCGGGTGTTTATCCGTCAGTTCCCACACCAGCAGTACCAGCAATGACACCACCGCTACCACCGTTAGCACGATGATTTCGGGTGAGCTGAACCAGTCCAGTTCTTTACCGCGATCCAGCATCACCTGCAGTGACCCTACACCAAGGATCAGCAGAGCCAGACCCACTTTATCAATCGGCGTCACAGCAATGGTGGTTTCGCGGTCACGTAGCGTTTGCAGCGTCAGCAGAACCACCACGATACCAATAGGGACATTGATAAAGAAAATCCAGCCCCAGTGATAATTATCACTGATCCAGCCGCCGAGAATCGGGCCACAAATCGGTGCAACAATCACGGTCATTGCCCACAGAGACAGCGCAATACTGCGCTTTGCTGGCGGGTAGTTATTCAGCAACAGACTTTGTGACAGCGGGATCAGCGGACCGGCAACGATACCCTGAATGACACGGAATAAAATCAAAGTAGTCAGACTTTCCGAAATACCGCATAACCAGGAAGCCACGGCAAAGGCGCCGGTTGACCAGATAAACAGTTTTACCTCGCCGATACGCCTCGCCAGCCAGCCGGTGATAGGAATGGAAATTGCGTTTGCCACGCCAAACGAGGTAATCACCCAGGTCCCCTGCGAGTTAGACGCCCCGAGGTTTCCTGAAATGGTAGGGATCGCAACGTTGGCAATGGTGGAGTCCAGCACCTGCATAAAAGTCGCCAGGGACAGGGCGATGGTCATCAGAACCAGCGGCATTCCTTCAAGCGGTTTTTGCTGCATGACAACCTCCCGCGTGATTAACCCGCATTGGCTTTAATAATCTCGCTGATCATCTGATCCACCGGCGTTAAATCAAGCGCCAGCGCATTACTGCTATAGGCCGGTGTATCACGAACGCGGGTAGCCAGCACGGCACCTTGCATATTGGTGGTGTCGACATTTACCAATGCTGACAGGCCAATTCGTAACGGATGTTTTTGCAGTTCCTGTGGGTCCAGCTCAATTCTCACCGGCAGGCGCTGAACAACTTTAATCCAGTTTCCGGTTGCGTTTTGTGCCGGCAACAGTGAGAAGGCGCTACCGGTACCCATATCCAGGCCGACAACTTTGCCATGGTAAACCACGTCATCGCCATAAATATCGCTGACCACTGTGGCGGCCTGCCCGATGCGCACTTTTGCCAGTTGGGTTTCTTTGAAATTCGCATCAATCCACAATCCGTTAGCGGGAACCACCGCCATCAACGCGGTGGAAGGGGAGATTTGAGAACCAACCTGAACACTGCGGCGCGAAACATAACCGTCCACCGGGCTGACGATGTGTGTCCGTTGCAATGCCAGCCAGGCATCGCGCAGGCTGGCGGCGGCTTGTTGAATTGCCGGCTGCTTTTCCAGCGAGGTATCAAGCACCATCGCCTGGTTGGCGTTATATTGCTGAACGGCCACTTCCAGCTGCGCTTTTGCGCTGGCAACAGCATCTCTGGCATGCTGAAGTTCTTCGCGACCAATCAGATTGGCACTGCCAAGAGGTACTCGCCGACGCAAATCGGCTTCTGCCTGATCCAGCGCGGTTTTCTTCAGTTCAATATTGGCCTGATATTGTTTGTTGTTAATCATCAGCTGGTGAGTCTGACGGACGCTGGTTGCCAGTGCGGTCTTCGCTTTTTCGACGGCCTGTAATGCATCGGTCTGGTTGAGTGTAACCAGTACATCACCCTTTTTAACAAAGTCAGTGTTGTCAAAAACCACTTTATCAACGCTGCCTGAAACCTGAGCCATTATCTGAACCTGATTACCGGCCACATAGGCGTCGTCAGTTTCTTCAAAGTGCCTGAGTACCAGAAACCAGTAAACTAACCAGGCGATAGCAATCAAAATAAACAGCACTGACAGTAACATCAGCAGGCGCTTACGTTTTCTTTTGTTAGCCGGAGGCTGCTGCGGTTTTTGCCTGTCCGCATTCTCACTCATTGTACTCTCCTGTTTGCTTATTACCCGGAGAGAACATCCTTATTCAAATATCCGGCGCGAAAAATGCCAGCGCGACTGCGCTGGCATAAGAAGTGAAATCTGGGGAGTTAACATAGCGACTTGTAAGAAAAAATATGTCGCACAATATGCTATTGCAAGCAGCTGTGACGACACTATTGACGTTTGATTAACGTGACAGGTTGTTGATAACGTCATTTTCTTCCATCTTATCAAGTTGATTCAATAGCTTACGGGTGATTGCTTCCAGCTGCAATTTTTCACTCTCATGCAGTGAATCCCACAGCAGTTGCAGGCTTTGATGCTGCGGAGGCAAAACCTGTTGTAAAAATTCATTGCCCTTAGCCGTCAGATGGAGATGCAGACAGCGGCGATCGTTATCGCTTTCGCGTCGCTCAATCCAGCCACGCTTTTCCAGTTCGTCGGCAATACGGGTTGCGTTGGTACGTGAAGAGCCAAGGGCAGAACTCAGTTCGGAAGGCTGAATACTCTGATCTTCCTGCGCATCGAGCGTGATGAGTGCCATAAAGAGTGTCTCGTTGATTCCTTGAGCTTTTAGCATTTTATTGCGATTTTCCAAAAGCTTACTTTGCATGTGCATACATAAACGAGTCAGCATAATCTCTTTCAGAGGAAAATCTTTATGGCGACTGGCGCGAAAATTTAGCATTTGCTCAATGGGAGTAAACGAGCTTTCCATTATAAGAAGACCTCACTTGTGGCAACAGGTAGTAATGATGATGGATGCCGGCGCGTTGCAGGATGCCATGCTAAACAACCTGTTGATGCGACATATCTCACCATCCGGATAACCGGGTCACTCCCTAACCCGACACACAATGCAACCCGACGGCAGGTCGCAGGTTAATGCCTGGTAGCCAAACGCGGGATTCAGTTCCCAATGTTTCACCACCAACAGACGATAACGGTTCTCGTTAGCTGAAAAATAATTTCATCAGAAAAGATAACATTTGTGAATAAGTGTTTGCATAACAATAGCAGACCAAATGAGTGGATAACAGCTCACAGAGCCTGATAAATCTGAGTTTTACGCTTTTTTTGCTTGCATAAGACGGTCCGGGGGATTTTCAACCTAAGTTCAACAGCTTTCCTGCCCCTGTGCCATTCAGACATAAAAAAAGCGACCGCAGGGTCGCTTATCTGACTGGCAGAATAAATCTGCGGGTTATCGGGCCGCAGCCAGCGCGTCGTTAATCCACTTATCGAATAACGCCTGATGAGCTTTGATCCAGCCATCAACCTGGGCGTTAATCTCATCTTCTGATGACTGCCCCTCGTGCATCCGCGCATTCTGAGCATTGATATCCGCCAGTGGCAGTTTCATCGCGGCGAACAGGGCGGCGGCGGCCGGATTTTTCCCGGCCCATGCTTTATTGGCGACAATATGCATGGTATTAACCGGGAAACCATAGTTAGCGCCATTTGGCAATTTGGTGTCTATGCCGCTTTGTTTACCCGGCAATGATGAAAAGGGAACCTGCAGCCACACCACATCCTGACCCGGTTTGAGTACATCGCTTACCCAATATGGGGTCCACGTATAATAAAGTACCGGTTTGTGCTGGCGAAATCGCGTAATGGTATCGGCAATCATTGCTGAATAATTACCCTGATTATGCTCAACGGTGTTGCTCAGACCATAGGCTTTTATCTGATGATTGATGACAGCTTCGCAACCCCAACCTGGTGTGCAGCCGGTCAGGTCGGCTTTACCGTCACCATTGGTGTCGAACAGCTTCGCCAGTTTGGGATCTTTAAGCTGAGCGATATTGCTGATGTGATATTTTTCAGCGGTTTTTTTATCGATCAGATAACCTTGAGCCGCTCCCTGAACATAGGTTCCCTGGCGATAAAATGTGTTGTCACCACCGGCGGCGGCATACATATCATCATGCAGCGGTTTCCAGTTAGTGGCGATATAAGTTGCGTCGCCAGAGGCGATGGTAGTGTAAGCAACGTTGTAATCCACTTCGCCGGGTTTCTCTACGCTGTAACCCAGTTTTTCCAGGGCGCGGCTGACCAGAAGCGTCTGGAATGTCTCCTCCGCGATGGCGCTTTGTAACGGTTTTACCGTGATGCCTTTACCCGGCAGGTCGGCAGCGGCAACGGATAACGTTGCCAGCGACGTCAGTGCGGCAGCGATGAAAGCAGTCTTACGCATAACCTCTCCTTGATGAGTGATTGTCAGTGCATGGGACGCTGACGGCGTCAGGGTGACGCCGTCGGATAATTAGCGAATAAATGGCCGCAGCAGCAGGCCTATCGGGCCGCAGGTATACCAGTGGCGGTTAGCCCGGCTGCGGCTATCACGACCGAGAGACTGGGTCAGACGGTCAAGAATAATGGCAAGAATCACGATGCCGACGCCGCCGACGGTGGCCAGCCCCATATCAAGGCGACCGATACCGCGCAGCACCATCTGACCTAACCCGCCGACGGCAATCATTGAAGCGATTACCACCATAGACAGCGCCAGCATCAGTGTCTGATTAATACCCGCCATTATGGTAGGCATCGCCAGAGGCAGCTGTACCTTAAACAGTAACTGGCGGGGGCTGGCGCCAAAGGCTTCGGCGGCTTCAATCAAATCTGCCGGTACCTGCCTGATACCGAGGATGGTCAGGCGAATTACCGGCGGCAGGGCAAAAATAATGGTCACAACCACGCCTGGTACATTACCTATGCCAAACAGCATGACAATCGGCACCAGATATACGAAGGCTGGCGTGGTCTGCATGGCATCCAGCAGCGGACGGATAATCCGTGCTGCCGGCTCGCTGCGTGCCAGCCATATTCCGGCTGGTAGACCAATAACGATGCAAAACAGCAGCGCGGCGAGCACCAGGGCCAGGGTTACCATGGCCTGCGACCATGCGCCAATCGCCCCAATGACTATCAGGGAAAGCAGGGTAGCTACCCCCATGGCCGGACTGGCCAGTTGCCAGGCGATGAGGGCGAAAATCAGGATGGCCACCGGTGCCGGCATGCCCATCAGCAGGTGCTGGAAGGCGCTGAGAATATAGTCAACCGGCACACGGATACCCTGAAACAGCGGGCGAAAATGCGACACTATCCAGTCGATGGCGTCGGTTACCCAGTGGTCGAGGGGGATCAGTGTTTTATGGAACGGGTCCATCAGATTAACGTGTTCAGGCTGAGGTGCAGGGGCGCTGTTCAGCCAGTCACTGTTACTGCTGGCGCCGGTGTCGGCACAGCTCCAGGCATTAGCGCTATTGGCATGCTGACCCGCGCTATTACCTGTCGCGTCGCTGGTGGTCGACCCGGCGCTGGACCAGGTATCGTTGCTCTGACTGGCTGACGTCTCTGCCGCTGAAGGCTGATTATCCGCCGGCGCGCTCTGCCATGGGTTAGTATGCTGTTCACTCATTGGTAGCTCCCTCGCGATCCAGTGCCTGCAATAACATGCCTTTAGAAATAATGCCGACGTAACGATTGTCTTCATCCGTTACCGGCACCGCACAGGGCGCCTGGGCAACGTGAGAAAGAAGGTCATTGAGAGAGGTGTCTGCCGCCACCGGGGCCGGTTCTGCTAGCAGCGCGTGTTCAAGACCGCCGCCAGCCGCCAGTGCCGCTTTCAGTGATTCGATGGAGACAACGCCAACAAACTGCTGGCGTTCGAGGATATAACCGAATTCGCGGTCTTCATCCTGCAATACTTTAATTGCCGAGCGCGGTCCAAAACCGGGGGATTTTCTCATCAGCGCGGAGGCATTACGCCGTGCAATATCTCTGGCGCTGAATACATGACTGATATCCACACCACGGAAGAATGTACGAACGTAATCGTTAGCAGGATTATTCAGTATCTCATCCGGCGTGCCGACCTGAATGACTTCACCAGCCTGCATAATGGCAATACGATCACCAATGCGCATGGCTTCATCAAGGTCATGAGAAATAAAAACGATGGTACGCTGGTGGCGGGATTGCAGGTTAATTAATTCATCCTGCATCTCGGTACGAATTAAGGGATCGAGGGCAGAAAAAGCTTCGTCCATTAATAAGATATCCGGATTAATTGCTAAGGCTCTTGCCAGACCAAAACGCTGGCGCATACCGCCAGAAAGTTCATCGGGATAAGCCTCGGCATAATTTTCCAGTCCCACCTGGCGTAAGGCTTCCAGCGCTTTTTTGCGTCGCTGCTCTGTTGGTATTCCCGCTAATTCCATGCCGAGGGCAGCATTATTTATTACCGTCATATGGGGCATCAGTGCGAATGACTGGAATACCATGCTGATTTTATTTCGTCTCAGATTTCGTAATTAACTGGCAGATATTTTTGCAATATCCTGTCCATCAATAATTATCTGGCCTCGGGTAGGTTCAATCAGACGATTGAGAAGGCGAACCATGGTGGATTTTCCTGAGCCGGATAATCCCATGATGACAAAAATCTCGCCTTCTTCAATGGCCAGACTGGCATTTTTAACGCCAAGTGACAGCCCGGTTTTTTCCAGTAATGCCTCCTTGCTGATACCTTTTTTGATATGCTTAAACGCGCGTTCCGGATGGTCTCCAAATACTTTATATACATTCTTAACTTCAAGTTTAATCGTCATTCGATAATAAAATCCTGGTTAAGGGTAATAATGTCTGCTTTTTGTTTTTCTCAGATGAAAATTAAGTGGCTGTAACCCTAGCATATTGAATTCTGATGGCAACCCTTGACATTTCGTTATTTTACCTGTGGGCTGATGACGAAATGTCGTTAGAGTCAGTAATCATGGGGGCTGGCAGGAAATGATATTATTTATTTCAGGTTGGGATATTTTCATAAGGAAAATTTCTCATCATCCTCATGTGAGAAGAGAGCCCTGTGGGGCAGGGAGTGATATTTTGTCTGGTGCTGATTAAGTTTCCTTGCGAAATTAATAAGATTGACTGGCTGAATAGGATAGTAATAATGAAGCTAAATGGCAGAAGCGGCGGTTTGAATTATCCGCCGCATTGACCGGTTTAAAATGCCCAATCTTCGTCCTGGGTTTCTTCGACTTTTCCCATTACATAGGATGATCCGGAACCAGAAAAGAAATCATGGTTTTCATCGGCATTTGGTGACAACGCCGCCAGAATAGCCGGATTAACATCAGCCATATCGGGTGGAAAGAGCGGGTCATAGCCAAGATTCATTAATGCTTTGTTGGCGTTATAATGTAAGAACTTTTTCACGTCCTCCGCCCAGGGAACATCGGCGTAGAGTTCGTCGGTATACACCAGCTCATTCTCATACAGCGACATCAGCAGAGTAATAGCAAATTGCTGAAGTTCTTCGCGCCTTTCACTGGAAGCCTGTTGCAATCCTTTTTGATATTTATAACCAATATAATAACCATGTACCGCCTCATCTTTAATGATAAGACGTATCAAATCGGCGGTATTAGTCAGCTTGCCGCGGCTTGAGAAATACATCGGTAGCCAGAAACCGGAGTAAAACAAAAAGGACTCCAGAAACACGCTGGCGATTTTTTTCTTCAGGGGATCTTCTGCGTGGTAATGCGTTAACACAATGCGCGCTTTTTGTTGTAAAGCCGTATTTGCTTCACTCCAGGCATAGGCCGCATCAACGTCCGGCGTCTGACATAAGGTTGAGAAAATCGAACTGTATGAGCGGGCATGCACCGCTTCCATAAAGCTGATATTCGAAAACACTGCCTCTTCATGTGGCGTAATTGCATCGTTCATCAATGCCGGAGCGCCAACGGTATTTTGTAACGTATCGAGTAGCGTCAGGCCGGTAAAAACCCGGATAGTCAGCTGCTGCTCATCGCGGCTCAGGCTTTGCCAGGCCGGAATATCATTTGATAAAGGCACTTTTTCCGGCAGCCAGAAGTTAGCAGTAAGGCGGTTCCAGACTTCAAGATCCTTTTCATCTTCAATCTGATTCCAGTTCACCGCCCGCAGGTGTGGGTGAGTACTGTTCATTTTTTTCACTCCGGATTTATAACGCGCAGGACACACAGCCTTCTACTTCAGTTCCTTCCAGCGCCATCTGGCGCAGGCGGATGTAGTAAAGGGTTTTGATGCCTTTTTTCCAGGCGTAAATCTGTGCCTTATTGATATCGCGTGTAGTGGCGGTATCACGGAAAAACAGGGTAAGCGATAGTCCCTGATCAACATGGCGTGAGGCTTCGGCATAAGTGTCAATAATTGCCTGCGGGCCGATCTCATAGGCATCCTGATAGAGCGCTAAATTTTCGTTAGTCATGTAAGGCGCCGGGTAGTAAACACGCCCGGTCTTGCCTTCTTTACGTATCTCAATGCGTGAGACGATCGGATGAATACTTGAGGTGGCGTGATTGATATAAGAGATAGAGCCAGTTGGCGGAATCGCCTGTAAATTCTGGTTATAAAGTCCGTCGCGCATCACATCATCACGTAACTTCTGCCACTCTTCGCGGCTGGGTATATGAAAATGAAAACGTTCAAACAACGCTTTCACCTCTGCGGTTTGCGCAACCCAGCGTTGTTCAATGTAGCGATCAAAATAGGTACCGCTGGCGTAGCGTGACTGGCTGAAACCGGCAAAGCGCTCTTTGCGCTCACGGGCAATACGCTGAGAGGTGCGCAGAGCATAATAGGTGACGGCGCAAAAATAGAGGTTGGTAAATTCCAGCGCGGCCGGTGAACCATAAGCAATGCCCTCGCGCGCCAGAAAACCATGCAGGTTCATCTGGCCAAGGCCGATCGCATGCGACTTTGCGTTACCTTCCGCCACCGAAGGCACGGAACTGATGTTACTCATATCGGAAACGGCACTTAATCCACGTACCGCCACTTCAATCGTACGGGCGAAATCGGTTGAGTCCATTGCCCGTGCAATGTTCAGCGACCCCAGATTACAGGAGATATCTTTACCGATCCGGCGATAGCCCAGATCTTCATTAAATTCGCTGGGCGTATTGACCTGAAGGATTTCCGAGCAGAGGTTACTCATGTTTATGCGTCCGGCTATCGGGTTAGCACGGTTCACATTATCTTCAAACATGATGTAGGGATAACCGGACTCGAACTGAATTTCTGCCAGCGTCTGAAAGAAATCGCGGGCATTAATATAGTGCCGTTTTACCCGCTGATCGGCCAGCAGCTGGTGGTAATGTTCACTTATGCTGATATCGGCGAATGCTTTACCGTACAGGCGTTCGACATCATAGGGTGAAAATAACGCCATCTGCTGATTATCTTTTGCCAGCTGGAAGGTAATATCAGGGATAACCACACCCAGTGACAGGGTTTTAATGCGGATTTTCTCATCCGCATTCTCCCGTTTAGTATCAAGAAAGCGCAGAATATCGGGATGATGTGCATGCAGATATACCGCGCCGGCACCCTGACGTGCCCCCAGCTGATTGGCATAAGAGAAGGCGTCTTCCAGCATTTTCATTACCGGAATAACCCCGGAAGATTGGTTTTCAATGCGTTTTATCGGGGCACCGGCTTCACGCAGATTCGACAACAGAAATGCCACCCCGCCACCGCGCTTGGACAGTTGCAGGGCGGAATTGACCGAACGACCGATGGATTCCATATTGTCTTCTATACGCAGCAGAAAACAGGATACCAGTTCGCCACGTTGCTGTTTGCCGCAATTAAGGAAGGTCGGTGTTGCTGGCTGGAAACGGCCGCTGAGCATTTCTTCCATCAGGGAAGTAGCAAAATCGTTATCACCCTGTGCCAGAGTTAGTGCAACCATACAAACCCGATCGGCAAAGGTTTCCAGGTAACGTTTACCGTCAAAGGTCTTCAGGGTGTAGCTGGTATAAAATTTCCAGGCACCCAGAAAGGTCTGAAAGCGAAAATCGTAATCATACGCCTGCTGGAATAGCTGACAGACAAAGCTGAAGTCATAGGCGTTGAGTACCGAAGCCTCGTAATACCCTTCATCGACCAGATATTGCAGACGTTCAGCAATACTGCTAAAGGTGACGCTGTTTGGAATGACATGTTGCAGAAAATAGTGGCGAATAGCCGCGCGATCTTTTTCAAACTGAATATTACCCTGGTCATCATACAGGTTAAGTAATGCGTTAAGTGCATGATAATCGCCGCTATCGGTCACGCTGCGGTTTAGCGTATGGATTGTCGTTGCCAAAATAGTTTCACTCCCCGGTCAATATTAACGAGGTCGGTTTCGCTGCCCATCAGCTCAAAACGATAAAGCCAGGGCACCTGGCACTTGTGCGAAATAATGTCACCGGCAAGGCCAAATGCGGCGCCAAAATTACGATTACCGGCGGCGATTACCCCACGAAGTCGCGCGCGATTTTGCACATCGTTGAGAAACTGAATCACCTGTTTAGGCACCGCACCTTTGGCACTGCCACCGCCATAGCTGGGTACCACCAGAATAAAAGGATGATCGACCTGTAGCTGCCGATCTGCCGCTAGCGGAATGCGTTGTGCTGGTAATCCCAGCCTTTCAATAAAGCGCTGGGTATTACCGGACTGACTGGAAAAATAGACCAGCGGATGCATGAGATTATCCTGCAAGCGCCAGCTGCGCCTGGAGTGCGGCAATTTTGTCAGGTCGAAATCCACTCCAGTGTTCTTCATCCGCCATCACCACCGGCGCCTGGCGATAACCGAGACGTCGCAAGGATTCCACTGCTTGCGGATTATTATCGAGATGGATTAATTCGTACGGCAGGCCCTTGCTGTCCATTGCATTTTTAGTGGCGTTGCACTGGACACAGTTGGTTTTGGTGTAAATAATAATGCGCATGATTCGTATTTCCTTCTCGCAGCAAAGCTCTGGCCTGCATGTGATTCGGGACACAATCGGGCCGCCTTGATTATCAACATATAGCGTGGTCTGTCTGAAATAGATACTAGATGTAGTTCTTTATGATTGCAACCACGCAATATGTAGTGGTATGCATATATTACTGGCTGGGGTCGCTGGCGAAGGATTTATAGACGGAAATAAAAAAATCCCCGCGACGGCGGGGATTTTTACACGGTTAACTCTCTGGCTTTTTTGACGATTAATTGCGCCCGGTGCTACTGACCAGTAAAGCGCCAATAAATATACCGAATGCGGTGCCTATACCAATTCCGTGCCAGGGTTTGTTATGCACGTAGCTGGCGACCTGTTCGCCCGCATCCTTTGCTGCCTGTGTAACCCGGCTATTGCCGTTCAAGCGTGCGCGCGTCTGACGCAGTAGTTTGCTGGCACGTGCCCGTGCCGCATCGATCTCCTCTGCGCCACGGTTATCATAAGATCTCAGTAACGCATCCAGACTCTCCGTCAGCGCACTGACGTCCTGGTGGCTATCAATGCCTTCGTTTTGGGTTGTTCGCTTAAACATTTTGCTCTCCATTATGTCTGGCAGGTCTGTCTAACTATAGAACATCACTGCTGCGATTCTGCGTAACCAGCGGTGTTAAGCACGGTTTATGGACTAATCCGAAAGCCCTCAGGTCCGGCACTGTTATAGGCTTACAGCGATTTTGAAGAACCTGGCATTGAGGATTGAGCATGTATTTAAGACCGGACGAAGTAGCACGCGTATTGGAAAAGGTGGGATTTGAAATGGATATCGTGACACAAAAAACATACGGTTACCGACGTGGTGAACAGTATGTTTATGTCAATCGTGAAGCGCGCATGGGACGCACGGCGCTGGTTATTCATCCGGCTCTGAAAGAGAAAAGCCTCAGTTTTGCCTAACCTGCATCTGAAATTAAAACCTGCGAACATTACACACAATTTCCGCTCTATTTAGCCGACGACAGTCACGATCATTACGGTATTCCGCACGGTTTTAGCTCGCGCCAGGCGTTGGAACGCTATCTGAAATCTGTGTTTGATTGAGCGCTTGCCGGCCGGGGGCAATCAGCGTCGCCTGGCAGTGACGCAAACGCGATATGATGCAGCCTGAATGAAGGCTGCGTGGCCGGATAAACTCGCCGCCGCAGCGCGATGGGCATGATTTCGTTAGATCATGTTTATGCCTTCCTTATCAGATGGCTCGACAGTGGCAGGCTTAAAGACAACAAACACACCATGAAAAATGCCCCAGGCAGCCCGTAAAGATGAGCCAGACCGCCAATTAAAGCGGGACCGAGCAAAATACCTGAGTAACCCATACTGGAAATCGCCGCAACGGCTAATGAACCTGGCATGGTATTCTGGCGTCCCGCTGCAGTGAAAAGTATCGGAACGATATTTGAAAGACCTGCACCGATGAGAAAAAATCCGATAGTCATACTGAAAATATTGGCCCAGCTGACCACCACCAAAAAACCTATCGCGGCGATAAGGGCACTGACCAGAAATACCCGAAAACGGCCGAAGGATTTGATAATCGCATCGCCGGTTAAACGGCCAGTCGTCATGGCACAGGCGAATACAATATAACCGAAGCCCGCATGATTGCTGGCGATGACGTGCTGACTGGTGAGCAGAATTCCGCTCCAGTCGAGCATCGAAACTTCCATGATATAAGCAATAAAACACAGTGTAACAAGCAGAATGACAATGCCTCTGGGCATGACGAAAAGGGGGGAGGCGTCCGCAGCTGATTCATTCAGTAACCCGCCGAAGCAAAACATCAGTAGCCCCAGCACCAGAATGATCACCAGGCTTACGCTAGCAAGTGGCGTCAGATGGCAAATCAATAACAGGCTGACTATACCCGAGCCGGCAATACCGCCAATGCTAAATAAAGCATGAAAACCAGACATGATCGGTTGTCCTGCCATTTTTTCAACCAGCACTGCCTGAATATTAACCACGACGTCCATTGCGCCAATACCGGCACCAAATACAAATAGCGCCAGAGCCAGCGTCAGCGGGCTATTCAGTGTTGCCAGAGCGGGTAGCATTAGCAACATAACCAGCGTCGCAAAATTAAATACCCGTCGGCAACCATAACGTGAAGCGAGGGCGCCGGACAGCGGCATCATCAGAAATGAACCAATGCCAAATGCCAGTAAAACCAGCCCCATGGTACCGTTATCCGCCATCAAACGAAGCCTGGCGAGCGGTATCATCGGAGCCCAGGTGGCCAGACTGAAACCGGCAATAAAAAAAGCAACCCGTGTCGCACTAACTGAACGCGGCAGGGAGAAGAGGGTGTCATTTTCAACCACTTTATCAATTTTTCCTGGTTGTGATAGAGCCGGCATACGCTTTGCCGGCTCAGCATCGTTAACTCACCCTGCAGACCAGCAGGTCTTCCAGGATATCGATTTCATTCAGATTGCGGATTACCTGATAGGCTCTGGTATAGTGCTCCATTCCTGACAGCGCGTGTGGCCAGGCGTAAACCTGCCTGATACCCGCGCTGATGGCCGACTGAATGCCGATATCGGTATCTTCAATCACCAGCGTTTGTTCTGGCGATGCGCCAAGGCGCTGTAACATTGCCAGGTAGGGATCAGGATAAGGTTTGGTACGTTCGATATCATCACCACTGATTAACGGATAGGTCTGCGTTAAACCGAGGGTGGCAATATTGGCCAGACAGATATCCCGTGGTGCAGTGGAGACAAAGCCAAAGGAAATTTGGTTGCTTACCAGATGCTGGATCAGTGCACTGATACCAGGGCGCAGATAGCGTGCGCCAAGTTCTGCCTTGTAGGCATCAATGATCTGGCGGGTAATTTCGGCATGTTGTGCGCTGCCGATGCCAATATGTAATAAAGTTTCTTCCAGGCTTAAACCGATGAGTTCCTCTGGCGTAATGCCATAGGTTGCCTCAGGTTGCAGGTTTTTGAGCACCTCAAAGTGCAACTGTTCACTGTCGACAATAACACCGTCGATATCAAAAATGACAGACCAGGGTTTCATGCGGCACACTCCTTTTTCTGAGCCGGTATGCGCAGCAGTACTTTGCAGTTTGGTTCGCTGATTGCGTGCTGCTTTTTCCCTGCGATATCACAACCTACAGTGGCAAAAGCTTGCTGGTAGTCATCAAAACCAAAACAGTGGCTGATTAACCTGGCGACTGGAATCTGTCCATCACGAATCAGGTTGTAGGCACGGGCAAAACTGTTGTTAAGTGAATCGATAGACCCTATAACCGACAGACTTTTATCGGCAATTTTCATGATATCCAGCGTGGCGGAATAGTCTTTTAGCGCGACGTTGAGCAGCTTTCCGCCGGGAGCCAGGCGGGCAAACACAACTTCGGAAAGATAACCTGTGGTATCAATACATACATCCAGCTTCTCATCATCACTGCCGTATTCTGCGCGCATGGCCTGGTGAAAGTCGTTGTAAAGATGCGTCCCTTCAGGCAAAACATCCATAGCAAAACGATAACGGTGCGGATTTTTTTCCACCAAAAACGCGTTAACACCAGCGAGAGACAGACTCCATAAATAGAGCATTCCCATCGGACCCGCGCCGATGACGCAGGCGCGAATGTTGGTATGACTGATATTCAGTTTTTCGACACCCGTCAGCGTACAGCTTAGGGGTTCGGTCAGGGCGCCCTCCTCAAAGCTGACATGCTCATCCAGCAGAATCAGGGAACGCTCTTTGGCACGATACTGGTCAGCAAAAGTTCCATCATAGGAAACACCGGCTTCGGTCCCATGTTTGCGCTCGCAATGGTTAGGATTACCTGTCTGGCAAAGACGACACTCGCCACAGGCGTAGGTCGGATTAATCACCACCCGATCGCCGGCCTTAAAACGCTTCACGGCTGAACCTACTTTATGAACCGTGCCGGTGGATTCATGTCCCAGCGTGGTACCCGCAACCGCAACCGGATAATCACCGGTAATGATCCCGACATCGGTACCACATAGACCGCAAACTTCAATATTCACTATCACATCATCTGCATCAATACATTCAAGAGCAGGGACTTCGCTGGGGCGGACGCACCAGACGTCGGTAAATTTAAGTGCTTTCATTATGCTGTCTCCTGCAACGTGTTAATTCGGTGTTCAAGCAGAGAGAAGGTACGATCCAGCTTGCTGATAATTTCATCGATGTGATGGC
This sequence comes from Orius laevigatus, assembly GCA_018703685.1. Taxonomy (NCBI): domain Eukaryota; kingdom Metazoa; phylum Arthropoda; class Insecta; order Hemiptera; family Anthocoridae; genus Orius; species Orius laevigatus. Next base: position 24,254 of record JAGWEN010000730.1, read on the forward strand.
GTTGACAGGTCAGAGGTGGACGGACTTTAATCGCTTTTCCCTTGCCATAACGTGAACCACGAATAATTAATCCTTGTTCTGCTGCAATGCTAATCGCCAACGCGGCAATCTCTGGATCCGGGACATCAAAACCAAACATATAACCTAATCCCCGTACGTTGCTCACCATGGCATGAGTGTCTTGCAGCGTCAGTAGTGCGTTACGTAAATAACCCTCATTGTGCTGCACGTTTTCGAGTAGTCTTTCATCTTCAATAATGGCAATAGTTTCATGGAGGGCGACCAGTGACAGCGGATTGGCGCCGGAAGTACTTGAATGTTCATAGGCTTCCAGTACATCCAGCTGCTGTTTCATCAGAATGCCACCGGTTGGAATGCCAATTGCGCCGGCACCCTTAGCAAAAACGATAATGTCGGGTTGCAGTGCCTTAGCGTAGCCTGTGCTAGCAAAAAAGGTGCCAGTGCGACCAAAGCCGGTTTGTACTTCATCTGCGATTACCACAATATTATATTTGCTGCAGATCTCACGTACCTGGCGATAGAATTCAACGGGTAGGACGATATTTCCGCCATTGCCCAAAATTGGTTCGATAATCAGGCAGGCGATATTGCCGCTGGAGGCATAACTTATGAAATCCTCCAGCTCAGCAAAACGGCTGGCACTGGTGCGGTTACGGGTTCCGGCAAGCTCGCTGGTTGGTACCGGGATTTTGAAAGAGCCGTCAATGTTGGCGGTAAAGTGCTGCAGGCGAAACGCATTACCGGAGATCCTGGCCGTGGCCAGAGACTGGCCATGGTGTGACATAAACAACGAGATCACACCGGAACGTCCAGTATATTTCTGTGCCATACGGATGGCGCCTTCGACGGCCCCAGAACCAGATACATCCCTGAGCCAAATGCGATTTATCCCTTCTGGCAAATAAGGTGTAAGCTGACTGAGAATATGATTGGCAATAGGTCTGGTGTAGGCGGAGCTAAGATGAACACAGCGATAAATTTGTTGTTTTAGTTTATTGGCAAGACGTTCATGAGTATAACCAAACGGCAAATTAAAGGTTCCCGATGCTGCATCAATCATAACTTTACTGCCATCGTGCAAATAAGCCCCATCGCCTTTATAACGATTCATCATATTTTCAAATTCATTATCTATGCTATTCATCTATTTTTTCCTATGAGTTGTTTAATAAAAAATTAAAATATTGTTAGCAACGTGTTAATTAAACATGTTGCCATATGATTAGTATTCACAAATGTGACTTAAATTAGGAATAATCTGTATTTTTATATAATGACGCCTAACTCATTAGCCTGAGTTTATCGATGTAATTTTATAGAGTGTATCTATCATCATTCTTTTTCTTCATTGAACTGGTAGTGTCTGTATAGCTATTTATGTTGACTTCTTTCAGCATTTATCGATCCTGCTGTCGTTCTGTAATAATGAATTTTACACAGGACGGATTGAGCTGGTGTTGACAAGTAAGCGCGTAAATGGTGAAAAAAACGCAATATTCGCCTGGGGAGTAACTAACTTCCCGCGTAAGCGATTTTTTCTATCCTGCTCTTTTTATTAATCTCTTTTGGAGGATATTAAATTATCTTCATGTAAAATATTTATTTTTCAATTGGATATAAATATTTTTTTGAGATTTTCCCGATGTCGGCGCTGTTTTATCAGTAATGCTAAAGATAAATGTAATAATGGCAGTTTCAGAGAGGATTTCTCATCATTTACTACATTAAAAGCACAGGCTTGCACAGGTGTCAGTGAATGGCATCATAGCATTTGATGTATTTATTTGGCGTGGTTGTCACATATTCATAATCTGTGATATAACGCATTGAAAATAATGATCTGGAAAATGTATTCATTATAAACTAACCTCATGTATCTTACGTGTCATACAGAGATTGTGATTTCATTGATTAGCTTGCTTATAAATAAAATATTATTGTTTTGTTGTTCAGGAATGCCTGTTATTCGTTAAATATAGCGAATGACTATTACAATATCCAGACTATAAATTTTATTTTATAAAGATAGAATGATTAACTATTAAAATAAAGTGGTTTTTATCGATCGGTAATCAATGATTAATAGATTTTAACTATGCAACATAATACAATGATCGCGGAAAGTATTTATTCGTATTAATTATTAAGATAAATTAACGATATTGCGCTATGAAGAGGGGTGGCATGGTGCGGTGAAAGGCTTTATTGCATCTTAATGCGATAAAAAATGACAGTGGGTTGGTTAACCGGGCCTGATGCTAATTGATGTTTACCTTATGCGCTGAACTTGCATTGATTCATTTTATCTGTACGGTTTATGTGTTCGCATTGTGCGGCTTGCCGGACAGATAAATTCAGTGCGCGCCGACCGCTTAAGCGCTTATAATCAGCGAAAGGAATGACAACGGATGACATAATGAAAGCGCTAAGACTAGCTTTAGGGCCGCTGGTTTTTTTGAGCGGCTGCGCAACCATTGCAGGCAATGGATCGCAGAATGTGACTATTAATACGCAACCACCGGGCGCCCATTTTGTGGTTCAGGATGAGGCTGGACGGATTGTCGCCCGGGGGGTGACGCCAGAAACGGTGCTGCTGGTCAAATCTGACGGCAGTTATTTCGGTAAAAAAACGTATCAGGTGATGCTGGAGCGTCCAGGCTATGTGCCGCAGACTCTGCCGCTCAACGAACGCGTCAATTTATGGTATGTACTGGGTAATATTCCGCTGGGGGGCATTCCCGGTTGGTTGCTGGTCGATCCTTTTTACGGTGGAATGTACACTATTGAACCGGCATTGCTACAATCCAGCCTTAGTCCGGTTGGGGCACGCGGCTAGCCGCCACCCCGGCAGGGCTGCCGGGGTGGCGGCAGGCGGTGCATCCGGCACCTTTTTACTGTGCAGTCGGTTTTAAAATGGTATTGACGGGCGCCGGCTTGAGTTTTTCCATATACTGGTTTTGAAAAATACACATGCGGATGGTGTTACGGTATTCACCGTTAATAAAGAACTCGTGCCGGAGTTCTCCTTCCACTTCAAAACCAAGTTTACTGTATATATGTATAGCCTTGGCGTTTTCTTTATCAACGATCAGATAAAGCTTATAGAGATTGAGCACCGAGAAGGCATAATCCATCGCCAGTTTAACTCCGCGGCTGGCCAGCCCTTTTCCCTGATGATCCGGAGCAATAATTATCTGAAATTCTGCACGGCGATGAATGTGATTGATGTCGACCAGTTCTACCAGTCCGGCTTTTTCGTCATCATGTTCCAGCACAAAACGGCGCTCACTCTGGTCATGAATATGTTTGTCATAAAGATCGGACAGTTCGACAAAGGCTTCATAAGGTTCTTCAAACCAGTAACGCATCACGTTGGCGTTATTGTCTAACTGATGAACAAATGTCAGATCCTCACGCTCCAGTGGACGAAGCTTGATATTGAGGTCTGTCAATTGGGCAGACATAAAAATTCCTTTAAAGGCAGACGTATTGCTGCTTTTTTAGTATAGCGGTAGCAGAACGATTAGGATCGACATTTACAGAAATAAACAGAGCGTGACCAAGGTCACGCTCTGAAAATCAGCGGAAATATTTGTCAGAAATTATACCCGACGACAAGATAATAGCCAAAACCGGTTGATTTGACTTCAAAGGGGCCGTTGCCAAAATTCAGATTTGCGCCATTATCCCATTGGCCGCCATTGTGAAAATAACGGGCAACCAGTGAATAATGCCAGTGATCATAACCTAAAGACAGAATGTGGCTGGAAGCAATGGCGTTGCTGGTACGGTTTGCGCTGTCGCCAAGCTTAGAACCCCAGTCAAAATTGGTAAAGCCGATATAACTGAGATGTCCTCCCCACAGATCGCTGATTGGCACCATATATTTAATTTTGAATCGGTAGCCATCCCAGCGGTTTTCATTGGCTGCATCATAGTTTTCCCACTGGTACTTTGCGTACAGGTTCAGTGACAGGCCAACATCGCTGTGGGTATCAATATCGGTACCAAGACCCATATACCAGGTATTCTGGCGACTGCTGCGCTTATCACCCATGTCATAAATATAGTTATTGGCAAAGTACCACTCTTTGAAGGGGCCAAATGCCAGCCGGGTGCCGGTCAGTTTATCGAGTGAGAAACGCGGTTCAATTTCCATAAACATCGGGGAGCCATTATCCCAGATGCCTTTATCATTGCCGTTACCGGTGCCGAAAAACTTCGGTACATCGACATAACCGTAAAAATCAAACCAGTCACGGTGGGCAAAAGCTTCATATTCAAGGTAAACATCATTGTTAAGCTGAGGCCCGAAACGGGTGTGATAACTGCCAACCACGTTCACACTCTGGTGCCACCAGTCGGAAAGGTAGGTCGGGCTATTTTCCGCCATTGCTCCCCAGGATGCGGCCATCAGGCCTGCCGCCATCATTATTTTATATTTCATTTAATTACCACATGCTTAATAGGTCTGACGTCGCGTCCCGAACGACAGAACCGCTCCCTTAACCGGTTAAATCAGGCGATGAAAGCCCGATTTTCACCTCGTGAAACGCAGCGGCAGTGTGCCTGCCGCCTGGTCTGAGGAAATAGATGTTACTCACACTTGTGAAAATTTGTTTCACTTATTTTTATTTTTTATGTGATTAATCTCACAAATATTATTGTGTCGCTATGGAATCAGCGGGAACAGACCGGTACGCACTCTGCTGCTGCCGGTTTTGTACAGAAAGGCACCGCCGACGCGACGCCGGCTGAAGACCGGATTTATCCGCGGTGGAACGAAACGGAAAAGATCGGCTTCAGACGACCTTAATCTGGCGGATGCCAAACAGACGACGACAAAAATCGAGAAAATAGCCATAAATGCCGCCGGTCAGCATGGAGGTAAGAATATTAGCGCTGACTGCTGCAATAATTTGTTGCCTGCTGGCACCTATGCTGAGCAGAATCAATGCATACACCGGCGACTGAAAGCTGACGTAGGCAATAACATCAGCCAGCGATCGCAGCCAGACTGCCGGGCTAATCTGGCGGGCTTTAAATAGGAGCCGGTCACGCCATAAGCCGTATGGCCAGGCAATCAGTATGTTGATTGGGATAGCGCACAGACGGGAAGAAAGCGACTGGTCAATACGCATCCCACTGATAAAGATCTCAGTTATCATGCCGGTAATAAAGCAATAAACCACCATTGCGACAATATCGGCCATAGCGTGACGCAGAGTAAACGGGGAGATCATAAACCACACCTTGCAGCTTTAATCGGTATATAACGGCAGTTATGGCGATTAAAGTGGTGTTTATTTCTGCTTTTTCGCCTCTGGTGTAAAATATATCGCTGCATGCATTCTGGCAATTGGTGAAAGATCTTTATTTTTAAGCATTTTGTCGATGAAATGCTGTCAGCTGGCGCCAGCAACAGCGATGGGCGCGATTTCGTAACCAGTTTTATATAAAATGCAAAGAAATCATTAGCATAATAATTGCCTGTTTCAGGCGGTGAGAAAACAGACCAGGATGATTGTCAGTGGCAGGATGCTGATGAAAAATAACGGTTTCCAGTGGGATGCAATGAAATGAAAAACAAAACTTCTGCGGCGTGGGCGCTGCGTAAAACAGCGATCATGGCGCTGGTACTGGCAGGATTACAGCTGACAGGCTGCGCCCGGCAGCAGCCCGGCCAGTCCGAAGTTTACCGAACCTACGCTAAAATCGTTGGCAATAAAGTGTGTATCACCCTGCCGCATCTGCACAGCGGAGAAAAGTTGTTCAGTATTTACATCAGTGAACGCGGCAACGTGAACCGTTTTATGATGCGGCAATACCCGTGGCAAAAAGGCAAGTATCTGGCTGCTGTGCCGGGTAAATGCGTCAACGATTTCAATTTTCCCTATGTGATTGGCCGCGGCTATGATGTGGCAATTCAGGTCGTGGATCCGTCGGTTGTGACCATCAGTGGTGCCACCCAGGGACGAGTATACAGCGGGGCATTTGCCCTATGGCGTGCCGGGGACAAGTTGCAGGTGGTGCCGGTGATATAATGCTGCCTCTGCAGTTTACCAGCCGGCGATATCAGGTCGCTGGCCAAAGCCGGTTCCTGAATCGGTGCTGTTATCAATGCTGCCCCGATTACGCAAACGCTGCTCGCGTAGCTGTTGATGTATCCAGTGACGGTATTCCGGAGAATGATAATAACCGTCATATGCTGACGGAGCAGGGATTAATTGCCGGTTTTGCCGCCAGCCGGATGCTGGCTGACCAGAATTTTCCCCATGATCGGCGCAGGATACGCACCACAGAGCGGTGCTGAGGCAAAATGCCAGAGTCAGAATGTTCAGATTCCCTCCTGAAACGCAAAATAATGATGGTATAAAACAGGCTGATTGCTCACGCCATGTTTAAACACGGGGAGAACTATCAGGTTACGCTGATTATAAACCGCCGGCGGTGGAAGTAAATCCTGTTCGCTTTTCGGTGCTGGCTTGCCGGCCTTTAGCCGGTTGTTTTTTGCTTTCAGAAGACATGAGCGCCCAGGCGGTTTCAGCGATCCGCTGAATGAAAAAGGCCGCCGCAGCGGCCTTTTACCTTCTGTCAGCGGTTATTCGCTGACTTTCTTCTTCAGTGTTTGCGCGCCTTCTTTGGTTTTGTTCCAGCCTTTCTCAGCACCTTCTTTGGTTGCATCCCAACCTTTCTCAGTACCCTGTTTGGTTTTGTGCCAGGCTTTCTGCGATCCTTCGCTCAGTTTACTGCCGGTACTGTCGCTTTTACCTTCAAGGGCATGTTTGGATTTAAGTTTCAGTTCACTTCCTTTATCCTGCGCCTGATGTAACTTTTCCTTCGCGGTGTTTGCGCCCTCATGTGCGGCGGCAACGGTATCATCAGTGGCATGTGTGGTGGCAGCAAAAACCGGCGCAGCCAGCAGAAGGGCAGAAAGTGTCATCACTGTTTTTTTCATAATATCCTCTTTTACGGTATCCGCTTTATTCAGCTTTATAAGCGTAGTACAGCAAAAAGTTTCCTGCTTTAGGAATAAACCGTAAATGAATCATTGTGTTCCGCCTGTATCAGGACGCGCATTGTGAACCAAAGGGTAATCCTGGGAACGTTATCCCGTAGGCAGTGCGTTCTGCCCGGCCGGATAGCCAACGGGGCTGATGAAAAAATACCTGAAACGGGAGAGAGTTCTCGCGCCTCAGGCTGAAATTATCCGTGCCTGCGGCCGCTAAACGGGTGATCAGGTAACAATTCGGTCTCCTGCCGCATTAAAGTAATATTTTTTTAACCGATATATGCGGACCCGACTACCCGGGTGTCAACCTTGGGTAAGTGATAGCGCGGGCAGCCTGCAATGGTAAAATTCCCCCTGCTTAATTGACTATTTGTCGGCCCAAAACCGCGATCCGCGTGAACCCCCCGCGTACTTTCAGAGAAAACACTTTTGCCAAAGAGGTTTATATAAAATTCTGTCAGGGCTCACAGGAAAAGCATTATTCGCTTGCTTTTTTATTATTCTGACGGATAATTTCATACTGTTACATGTATTTACACTTTTTGAAATGGATTTTCATGAGAAGGACTTTTCTTTTGCAAGGATGTTTAACGAAGGCCGTGGCGCCTCTTCTTGCCGGGGTTCTGTTTGCTGGCACATCACCGGTTATGGCTGCGTTGTCTCCCGACGCCTCCGGGCGTACAGCCTCCGCCATTGATGCTCGTGAGCAGCAGCGCCAGCAGGAACGTGAACGCGCCCTGCAACGTCAAAATACGCCGCAGGCCGATGCGCGTTTTTCCCGTCCTGGCGTGACACTGCCGGGTTACCCGATAGATGAACGTCCCTGTTTTACCATCAGATAGATTAAACTGGTTGGCGAGTCAGCCCGTCGTTTCCAGTGGGGGCTTAATGCCGTCGCAGATGCGAAAGGACGCTGTCTGGGTGCTCAGGGTATCGTGCTTGTTATTAATAAAGTGCAAAACGCCATCCTGGCTAAAGGGTATGTGACCACCCGGGTGATGACAGAAGAGCAGGATCTCACGCAGGGCGTTCTGACACTCACCTTGCAACCCGGTCGTATCGGCGATATTCGCTTCGCTAAACCCGTTTCCTGGCGCGGGCGCTTGTGGAACGCGATCCCGGCTTCCCCGGGCGCGGTGCTGAATTTACGCGATATTGAGCAGGGGCTGGAGAATTTCCGGCGGGTGCCCAGTGCCGCCGCCGACGTGCAAATTGTTCCCGGCAAGCACGATAACACCAGCGATCTGCTGATCAACTGGCACGAAGGGCGGCCAGTCCGGCTCAATCTTGGACTGGACGACAGCGGTTCAAAAAGTACCGGCCGCTATGTTGGTTCGGCAACCCTGGCTATCGATGCCCCGTTTGCACAGAACGACCTGTTTTATGCCAATATCGGTAAAAATTTGTTCGAACACGGCCCGTTTGGCAACCGTTCGCATGCGCTGAATTATTTCTTTCCGCTGGGATATTGGGCATTTTCTGCCAATTACAACGATTACACTTACTATCAGAACATCCCTAACGCTAACGAAATGCTGAGCTATAGCGGCAAGAGCGACAACATCCAGCTGACGCTGTCCCGTTTAATGTATCGCGACCAGTCACACAAAATCACGCTGAACCTGCGTGGTTACCGCAAACACTCAACTAACGCCGTAAACGACATTAACATCGATCAGCAAAAGCGCCGTACCGCTGGCTGGGGGGTGGGGCTGAATCAGCGTAGTTATTTTGCGACCACCACCCTGGATGCCAGTATCAACTGGCAGCATGGCACCGGTGCATTCAATGCCCTGCCAGCCCCTGAAGAATCCCGCGATGAAGGCAGCGCACGCACCGGGATTTTGCTCGGCGATCTGAGTATTAACCAACCGTTCAGCTGGGGAAAACAGCCCTGGCGGTTTTATACCAGCGTGCGGGGACAATGGAGCCACAGTGCGCTGACACCCCAGGAACGCATGGCCATTGGCGGGCGTTACACGGTACGGGGTTTTGATGGTGAGCAGATGCTATCAGGTGAAAAAGGCTTACTGTGGCGCAATGAAATTGCCTGGAATGTACTTTCCCTTGGCCATGAGCTGTATCTGGCTGCGGACTACGGCCGGGTGGATGGCCCGGGGACCCGCTATCTGGTGGGGCACCAGCTGGCAGGCAGTGCTATCGGTGTACGCGGTGCGCTGTGGGGGCGATTCAGCTATGACCTGTTTGCTGGCGTACCGCTCTACAAACCTGCCGGATTTCACACCTCAGGGGCGACTGCCGGCTTCAGTGTGAATCTGGAAATCTGACTATCACAATACCAACAGCGTTACTGATACTGACCTGAATGGACTGACTCTTTTCACGGATGAGACTTATGAACAAACATTGCTATCGCCTTATCTTCAGCCGCACGCACGGAGAATTACGGGTGGTGTCTGAACTGGCCCGCAGTTGCAGCACCGAGCCGGGACAGCGCTCTGGTCAAGGAATAAACGAGGCAAGTCGTCTGTGGGTGACGGTGCGACGTACGGTATGGCTGCTGGGACTGGCGATGTTTCCCGGGTCGGTAATGGCTGCGGGTATTGTGGCGGACGCTGCGGGTAACCCTTCTCAACGGCCGCAGGTGATCAATACGCAGAATGGTTTGCCGCAGGTCAACATCACGGCTCCTAATCAGGCTGGAATATCACATAACCAGTATCAGCAGTTTGATGTCGACAGCAAGGGTGCCATCCTCAACAACTCAGCGGTGATGACCTCCACCCAAATGGCCGGCATGATACAGGGGAACCCCAATCTAAATCCCAACGCGGCGCCGGCACGTGTCATCCTGAATGAAGTCAACAGCAACAATCCCAGCCAGCTGCGTGGATTTCTTGAGGTGGCGGGTGGCAAGGCGCAGGTGATAGTAGCCAACCCGGCCGGGATTACGTGTAACGGCTGCGGTACTCTCAATGCCGGGCGTATTACGCTAACCACCGGTAAACCACAGATGAACGCCGACGGCAGTATAGCCGGTTATCAGGTTGAACGGGGCGTGGTGCGTATCGAGGGCGGCGGGCTCAATGGAGATGCCCGTCACGACACCCTGTACGTTGATATTCTGGCGCGTGCGGTGGAGGTTAATGCCAGCGTCCGGGCCAAAGAGGGGCTGACGGTGGTGGCCGGCCGCAATCGTGTGAGTGCAGACGGTAAAACCGTGACAGCGCTTGCGCAGGACGGCAACGCCAAACCTGAGCTTGCCATTGATATGGGCGAGATGGGCGGCATGTACAGCGGCAGTATCCGTATGATTGGAACCGAAGCTGGCGTCGGGGTACGCAATCATAACGGGCAGGTACTGGCAGGTAAAACGCTGGTTGTAAGTAGTGCGGGCAAACTCAGCTGGCAGTCAGATAAACAAAACGCCACCACCCTGGCGGGCGGGGATATCAGCCTGACGGCACAAGACGATATCGGCTATCACGGAAAATTACACAGCGGTGGCCAGCTTGCCGTACATAGCCGCAAAGGGGAATTGACCCAATCCGGCACTCTGGCGGCGGCCGGGGATATGCACCTGAAGGCGGCCCGCGGAATAAAAAGTAGTGGTCATCTGCTGGCGGGAAGTAACACCCAAAGCCAGATTGTCAGTAACGCCAGCCTGACGCTGGACAGTCAGGGGGGGATTCGTGCCAGCGGCAGCCTGCTGAGTAAGGGCGACGTCAAAGCAAGCGGGCGCCAGGTTGACCTTAGCGGCGCGCGAATTGCGGCAGGGCGTAGTGCGCTGACAGCGCGCCAGGCCGGGGTGACATTGCGCCAGTCGCAGGTGGATAGCGGTGAACTGGTGATCAATTCAGCGGGCGATGTGGACGCGCAACAGGCACAGATTAAGGCCGGCCGCTGGGAAGTTGATGCTGGCAGTCTGTTTAGTCAACAGGCCAGCTGGTCACAGAGCGCTGGCGGTGAGAGCCGCTTCACGCTGACAGGGGGGCTTGATAACAGTCAGGGGAGCATTGAGGCTATGCGCCTGAAGCTGACTGCCGATCAGCTTGTCAATCAGCGCGGCCGCCTGGTGGCGCTTGACGATGCGGCACAGCACTGGCAGGTCAGCGGTATACTCGACAATAGCACCGGCACCCTCGGCAGTAACGGTAACCTGCGTCTTGACAGCGGCGACTTCAATAACCAGCGCGGCACGATAACCAATCAGGGGGCACTGACCATTCATGCCGGCGGCACCTTTAATAATGCCGGCGGTAAGCTGCTGGCGGGCCGGGATTTGATCCTTGAAGCACAGAGCGACCTGAACAATCAATCCGGTACCCTCAGTGGTAACGGCCACACCCAGGTGCATGCTGCCAGTCTGCTCAATGGCCAGGGCACCATTAATGCACTGGATAGTCTGGACATGCAATTCACCGGCAGACTAAACAATGAACAGGGCCGGATTTTCAGCGCGCAGTCACAAAGGTTGCAGGCGCAGACTATCTCCAATGCGCAGGGCTGGATGGGCAGTCAGGGCGGCTGGCAGGCCATCAGCGGTGACTTTGACAACCGCGCCGGTCGTGTCGAAAGTCAGCAGGATGCGCAGCTTGCGGCTAGGCGGTTAGGTAACGAACGCGGTGAGCTGAAGTCGGCCAAAAACCTGGTGCTACGTGTCCAACAGGATATTGACAATCGCCATGGCAAGATCTCAGCCCAGCAGCAGCTGGCGCTCACGGGGGCTAATGACCGCACCTCTGCAGGAACCATTAACAATAGCGGCGGCCAGTGGCTGGCTGGTCAGGCTCTGAATATTGACGCGAACAGCCTCAATAATACCGACGATGGCCTGCTGTATAGCCAGCAACAATTAACCCTGAATCTGAACGGACAGCTTGATAACAACAATGGCAAACTAATCAGCCAGCACACAGGTTTTTATCGCATTGGCACGCTAAACAACCAACAGGGTAATATTTACAGCGGTGCATCGCTGACGCTTGGTGCCGCGCGGGTAAATAATCAGGGCGGGCAGCTGGTTTCCGGTCAGGCATTGACGCTCAAATCGGCGACACTCGACAACAGTCATCAGGGGATGCTCAGCAGCCAGGCGGAAATGGATCTGCAGGTCGGGCACCTGAATAACCGTGACGGTGGTCTGATCCAGGGCACTGTCCGCACTGGCATTACGGCGGGTAATATCGATAACACCGGCGGCCGGTTGCAAAGTGCGGGCGTGCTGACCTTAACAAATGTCGCCAGGCTGGATAATCGCCAGGGTCGTATGCTGGCTAGCGGTAATCTTGACATTGACGCTGAGCGAGCTTCCACCGACTCGCCGCTGGCATTGCTCAATCAGGGTGGCCGGGTGGAAAGTGCCGCAGCACTCACCCTGCATACCCGCACTCTGGAAAATCAAAACGGCAGCCTGCAGGGCCTGCAGGCCCTGAACCTGAGCGCACAACAGGACTACACCCACACCGCGGGCGAAACCATCACGAGCAACGGCACGGTCACCTTCTCCCTGAGCGGCGTCTTTCATAACCTCACAGACTGGTTATTGCCAGGCAACCTGGTGCTTAATGCCTCGGCTATCACCAATCCGGCGGCGCTGGTGGGTAAAACACTGCAACTGACCAGCGCTGGCGCGCTGCAAAACACCGGACGTATCGAGGCGGACAGGATGACGCTTAGCGCCGATACCCTGAGTAACTCCGCGACGCTGACCGCGGACGATATCACCGTGCGCGGGCGCATAATTGATAACAACGGAGCGCCGGCATTGATAGCGGCGCGGCAAAACCTGGCCCTGCAGGCCGGTGAGCGGCTGAGCAACCGTGACGGCGCCCTGCTTTACAGCGGCGGTCACCTGTCTCTTCACAGCAATGACCTGATTGAAAACCGGGCAAGTTTCATTGAAGCCGACGGCGATGTTATGGTCGGGGCCAGCCGGCTGGACAATCTGCGCGAAGGGCTTGTGATAGATCGCAATGTGCAAAAGAGCGATTACAAATGGCACCGCTACAACTATTACTGGCGTTCTTATGGGTCGGCGGTTAACACCGATAAAAGTTCTATGGCGCCGACCACCCAGCAGCTGACCTTCCGCGACGACGCGGCGGCGCAAAACAACCGCTACGGCACGCTGCTGGCCATCGATGCAGCCGGCAAACGCGCCCAGGTGCGCGTAAAAGACAATAAAGGCCGGTTGACCGAATTGTGGGTGAACTATCTGGCGCTGACGCCGAACGCTGACGGTACCTATGCCATGACGTTTTATGAGACCCGCGGCTTCCGTCAAAGAAATGTGCCGACGCCTTATCAGAATACGGTCTGGCGCGAATTTGACCGGGGGCGCCTTGAGCAGTGGAATCCGCAAGGGCACCTTGATATTGATAGTGCCCCTTACGTGTCGGACTACAACAACCTGCGTGAACGCAGCGTAACCGGCACCGTTACGCGCGATGCGCTGGTCAGTGAAGGTATTGGCGCGCGCATTCTGGCAGGAGGCAATATGCTGCTGCACATCACCGGGCGGTTGCTTAATGACGCCAGCGTCATCACGGCAAACGGTAACCTGACCCAGGACGGCGGTGGCAGCGTAGACAACCGGGGTTACTCAGTTAACGAACGGCGTCAGGAGTTTATTGTTGACCACTACGACAGGGACACGCATCACTGGTACCCGACATTCAACAATGATGTCGTGACGGCCCTGACCACCATTGACGGAATTATCACCGGCAATGGCACGGTGACGATTAAAGGGTCAGGTATCACCAATACCACGGTCAATCAGGCGCAGATCAGCCAGCTACAGGCGGCGTTACACGCTGTGGACGTTGAACGTGCCGGACTTGAACACAATCCGCTGGCGGTGACGGTGGACGCCGCGGGGCGCACTCTGTTGCCATCCGAGCTGGCGTTGACGCGTATGCAACATCTTGACCGCGTGGCGACCAGCATTCCCAACAATGGTCTGTTTGCACAGTATCCGGCTGCCGACAGTCCATTTCTGGTGGTGACCGATGAGCGTTTTACCCGCAGAGACCGGTTTATCAGCAGCGATTACCTGCTTGCCCAGGTAGGTTATGACCCGGCACAGGTGCACAAACGGCTAGGTGATGGTTTTTACGAGCAGCGGCTGGTACGTGAACAGGTGCTGGCGCTTACCGGCAGACCATCCGTCAGAGGCGAAGATGCCATGGCGCAGTACCAGCAGCTGATGAAAAACGGGGCTAAAGTGGCACAGGACTTTCATCTGGTGCCGGGGGTAGCGCTGACGCCAGAGCAGATTGCCGCGCTGCAGCAGGATATTGTCTGGCTGGTCAGTGAGACGGTGCAAACGGCTAACGGCCAGCAAACGGTGTGGGTACCGAAGGTATACCTGGCACAGACCACGCTGCGCCTGACAGGTGATGGTGCGCTGATTGCCGGTGGTAACCTTCAACTGTCGGCGGACAGCATCACCAGCGCCGGCAATCTGTTTGCCAACAACGCGCTCTCGGTCAACGCCGGGCAATTCCTGCAGCAGGGTGGGGAAATTCAGGCCGGCAGCATTGATGTCCAGGCCGATACCCTGTCAATGAGCACCAATCTGCAGGATGCGTTGCGTCAGGCTACAATGAGCGCCGGCAATATCAGTCTGCGTGCCAGCGATATCACGCTGGCGGGAGCGAAGGTTACCGCGACTGACAGCCTTAACCTGCATGCACGCAATGACCTGACCATCACCACGGCCAACAGCAGCCACAGGGCTGACCTTGAGGTCATTTCGGGGGCGATGGGCAATCGCACCAGTGCCGGGATGGAAGAGGCCGGTAAGCGTATGGCGCAGGTCAGCGGTGAATGGCAGCAGGCGCTGGGCAGCACGCTGACCGCCGGGGGCAACCTTAGCCTCTCGTCCGGACGCGACCTGATGCTGTCAGGCAGTGAAGCCCGGGCCGGCGGCCAGCTCGCCGTGCAGGCGGGGAATAATATCCATATCAAGGCCAACACAACCACCAACAGGTCGCATCTCACCGCCAGCAGCAGCACGTCGTCGGTGCACAACAGCCGCGAGGAAGAGCGTCTGACTCTCAGCGCTCTGAGTGGTGATAAAGGTGTCACTGTGATAGCGGGTAATCAGTTACGGGCAGAAGGTGCACAGGTTGACAGCAAAGCCGGTAGCATTGGCCTCAGCGCGCAGGATGTCACTCTCACCGGTGCAGGTAGTCACACGCTGGACCAGGACAGGGAAAACACCCACAGCGGCCAGCGCGAAGAGGTAGCCGGGCGCGAGACCAGCACCGGCAGCACCTTCAGCGGTCAGCAGGGTGTGACGGTCGTTGGCCGTCATGGCGATGTCACGGTCACCGCTAGCACGCTACACAGTGATAAGGGGGCTATTGCCCTGCAGGCATCAAAGGATGTGAACCTCGATACGGCAACCGAACGTGAGTCGCGTTACAGTGACTCGCGTTCGCAAAAAAAAGGCTTTCTGAAAAGCAGCAGCAGCCACAAGGTGACTGACGATCGCACTACACATGAAAAAGGCACCCTGCTCAGCGGCGAGCGCGTCAGCGTCAGCGCGGGCAACGACCTGACGGTAAAAGGGTCAGCGATTGCGGCCGACCGTGATGTTAGCCTGCAGGCCGGCCGCAATGTTGATATTGCCGCCGCCACCGAAAGTGAAACCCACTATCTGCTGGAAGAAACCAAAAAAAGCGGCCTGCTGGGCAGCGGCGGCATTGGATTCACGATAGGTAAACAGTCGGCCAGGCATGAACTCGATGATCGCGCCACCACCCAGAGCCAGAGTGTCAGTACCGTCGGGAGCAGTCAGGGTAACCTCAGTATCACGGCGGGCAACCAGCTGCACATTGGCGGCGCTGACCTGGTGGCGGGCAAAAACCTGTCTCTTAGCGGTGACAGCGTGAAGATTGACCCCGGCTATGACCAGCGTTCACGTAAAGAGCGCGTTGAAATGAAGCAGAGCGGCCTGAGCCTGGCCCTCTCCGGTAGCGTCGGCAGCCCTCTGAACACGGCGGTCAGTATTGCACAGCAGGCGAAAAAAGAGAGCGACAGACGTCTGCAGGCGCTGCAGACTGGCAAAGCGATACTGTCTGGCGTACAGGGAGGACAGGCCTGGGAACTGGCTGCATCGGCGCAGGCACAAAACGCTACCGCTGGCCTGCAATCAGGTGATAAAAGTGTTGCTCAGGGGGCCACTAACATTGCCGGCGTGACGGCATCCTATGGCAGCCAGTCATCGAAGAGTGAAAGCCGTAGCGAAAGTCGCCAGTCTCAGGGCAGTTCGCTTACGGCCGGGAATACTCTGTCAATCACCGCTACCGGCAAGAACAAGGCTACGCCAGGGGGTGACATTACAGTCTCCGGCAGTCAGCTTAAAGCGGGCAAAAACCTGGTGCTTGATGCAGCGCGGGATATCACCCTGCAGTCTGCGCAAAACACGGAAACTAGCACCAGCAAGAACGAGAGCCACGGCGGTAATGTGGGCGTGGGCATAGGGGTTGGCACCGGCGGATACGGCTTCAACGTCTCCGCCGGGGTTAATGGCGCTAAGGGCCATGAGAACGGCAACGGTCTGACCCATAACCAGACCACGCTGGATGCGGGCAGCCGGCTTAGCCTGACCAGCGGCCGTGACACCACCCTGAAAGGTGCGCAGGCCAGTGCTGATACTGTCAGTGTTGATGCTGGCCGCAACCTGACGCTTGAAAGCATACAAAACAGTGATCGTTATGATGCCAGTCAGCACGATGCCAGCGTGGCGGGCAGTGTAGGGGGCAGCGTCAGTGGTCTGGTTAACCTGAGCCAGAATAACATGCACAGTCACTGGCAGTCGGTACAGGAACAGACCGGTGTATTTGCCGGCAGCGGCGGGTATGATATTAACGCCGGCGGCCATACACAGCTTAACGGTGCCGTAATCAGTTCAACGGCTGCGGGTGACAGGAATAAGCTGGCTAGCGGGACGCTGGGCTTCAGTGATATGGAGAACAGTGCTGAGTATAAGGTTGAACAGCAGAGCGTGGGCATTGGCTCAGGCGGTAGAGTGGGCAGACAGTTTGCCGGCAATATGGCCAGCGGTTTGCTGGTGGGGGCCAACGGCAGTGGAAGCGGGCGTTCGACGACGAAATCGGCGGTGTCGGAAGGCGCGATAATTATCCGTGATAAGGCCAGTCAGCAGCAGGATGTGGCGGCGTTAAGCCGCGATGTGGCACATGCCAATCAGACGCTTTCGCCGATTTTCGATAAGGAGAGGGAACAGCAGCGGCTGAAAGAGACGCAGCTGATTGGTGAGACAGGCAGTCAGGCAATGGATATCGCCAGGACGCAGGGAGATATTAACAGGCTGAAGGCGGCGAAAGAGAAGCATCCCGGACTGAGCGCGGATCAGCTGCGTGAAACGTCGGAATACCGGGTGGAGATGCAGAAGTTCGGCACGGGCAGCGCCATCCAGCAGGGTATCCAGGCGGCGACGGCGGCGATACAGGGACTGGCGGGTGGCAATATGGCGCAGGCCATCAGCGGCGGTGCAGCGCCGTATCTGGCTGAGCAG
Organism: Orius laevigatus; assembly: GCA_018703685.1. Classification (NCBI taxonomy): domain Eukaryota; kingdom Metazoa; phylum Arthropoda; class Insecta; order Hemiptera; family Anthocoridae; genus Orius; species Orius laevigatus. The sequence continues at coordinate 41,797 of JAGWEN010000730.1, forward strand.
ATACATAGCATGACCACGGATGGGTCAGGTAAGGTGAATACGGAAGCGAACCTGATGGCCCACGCCGTGGTGGGTGCGGTAACGGCTTCCGCAGCAGGCAACAGCGCATTAGCAGGAGCCTCCGGGGCGGTGATGGGCGAGTTTATCGCGCAGCAGCTTTATCCGGGCGTAGAGCGTAAAGACCTGACGGAAGACCAGCGCCAGACCATCAGCGCGCTGGGAACATTAGCGGCTGGTCTGGCTGGCGGCATGGTGGGTGACAGCAGGGCGGATGCGGTTGCGGGAGCGCAGGCCGGGAAGAATGCGGTTGAGAATAATTATCTGAGCCAGAAACAGCAGGCTCAGAAGGATAAAGAAATTGCTGAATGTCAGACTGTAGCCTGCAAAGCCGGTGCGCAAGCCAAATGGACGGCGATTGACCTGGGTCAGGATGGCAGTTTTGCAGCAGGTATGGTGGCCGGGGTTCCGGCGGGGTTGTATGACGCGGTTGACGGTATCGTTAAAGCTGGCTCCAATCCGAAGGAAACCTACGAAGCGCTGAAGTCGTTGTTTAACAGCGGCGATGTGCTGGGTAACGTATCGGATGCGGTGAAGCAATCCTATATTGACCGTATCGATCGGATGGAAGCGGAATACCAGAAAGCTGGTGCCAACGGCTCGTTTAATGCAGGTGTTGAGGGCGGCAAGCTGGTAACGGATATTGCCAGCCTGGTTGCCGGCGGTGCCGGGGTGGTGAAAGGTGGCGCGGTACTGACGGAGAAAGTTGTTGCTAAGGTTGCGGGTAAGGCTGAATCGGCAGCGGCAAAAACTGGCGCTGAGATTATAAAAACAGGTACTGTTTTTGATTCAATTAAAGCGACTCAACCTGCAATACCTGGAACATCTATTCCGAAGTCTTTTGAATTAAATGTTAATGGACAAACTGTTTGGGTGAACCCAAATGCAACTAAACATATGGGCGAATATTTAACACGGAATGGATTGTCTCACAGTACAACGGAAGGAAGTCAGGCGATGCTGACCAGCCTTCAGAGTGCTGTTAAAGATGCATCTTCGCAGGGGTTAAAATTTAACGAAAAAATGCAGGTTGGGCGCTGGGAGCTGGTATTTAGTCAGCGGCCTTCAGATCCTTATCCTGTATTAAAGCATGCGTTGTATAAATAATGAAATTAACTATAGATAGCGTTATTAATGAACCTGGGGTCGTAGCCATTACTATCGATGGTTACGTTCCTGTTGATATAAAACTCATTGATTCTAAAAAGCTTCCTCCTTTATATTGGAGGGCCGGGGATGGCAAGAAAAGTCTGCTTGAACTGGCTGTACTACCAGAAGATGGACTGTTATCGTCCATAACATTAGTAATGATCGAACCAGACTCAATCCATAAAACAGACTCCCAGTCAGTATCTTTATCAGACAGTGTTTATGGACTTCCGATCGTGAATACAGGGCTGTGGAAATACTCAGGAAATGATGATTTTAGTCAGCGCTTTGTTGACGATTTTAGCCTTGATATTCAAGTGATGATATCCTCAGAGTCTATATTGTTAACGGTCGGCGAGAATAGAAAGGTAACTAGTTGGATAAGATGTAGCGATAATTTTTATCTAGGAATAGATGCTGAAAGAAGTATCGTCAATTTATTTTTGGACAAGTTAACACAAAGTGAAATAGAAAGTTTTTTTGAGGCAGTAAGTTAGCCAAAAATCCCGGCCACCGCGCCGGGATTTTACTTTTATCTGCCAGTCAATTACCGTTCTGTCTCTGTGGCTTGCTGATCACTTCGATCAGCTCCGTGACCTGGCGTTGCTTACGGGCTGAGAGCTTACATGTAAGTATCCCGTTAAAACGAACCATTCACTTTTAGAGATCTTCCGACATACTGACTATGTCCCTGTGAGGAGATCGCTATGCGTAAAGCCCGATTCACTGAACACCAGATCATTGCCGTTCTGAAGTCCGTTGAAGCCGGACGAACGGTTAAAGATGTCTGCCGTGAGGCAGGTATCTCTGAAGCCTCGTACTACAACTGGAAAGCAAAGTCCGGTGGCATGGAAGCCTCTGATATCAAAAAGATGAAGGGTCCTGAAGATGAAAACCGTCGCCTGAAACAGATGTTTGCCGATCTCAGTCTGTAATGCCGGGCGCTGAAGGATGTTATTGAAAAAAAGCTTTAAAAACAGCGGTAAAACGTGAACTCGCCGGTTATCTTAAACAGACGTTTTCGATGAGCACACGTCAGGCATGCAGGACATTATCGCTGAGCAGGACAGTGTATTTTTACCAGCCGGACACCCGGCGCGATGAACCGGTTATTCAGGCGCTGACGGAAGCGGCTGAGCGTTATCCACGATACGGATTCAGGAAGCTTTTTTAGATAATTAGAAGACAGGGGCATGTCTGGAACCATAAACGCGTTCACCGGGTTTACTGTCTGCTGAAGCTAAATTTTCGGCGCAGGGGAAAGCAACGTCTGCCGGTACGTAATCCGGCGCCACTGGCGACAGCAGAACGTCTTAATCAAAGCTGGTCCATTGATTTGATGCATGATGCATGATGCATGATGCGCTGGTGTGCGGCCGGCGATTCAGGACCTTCAATGTGGTGGACGATTTTAACCGGGAAGCGCTGGCGATAGAAATCGACCTGAATATTCCGGCCCAACGGGTTATCCGGGTGCTGGACCGGATTGTGGCAAATCGGGGATATCCACTGAAGATGCGGATGGATAACGGACCGGAACTGGTATCGCTGACCCTGGCACAGTGGGCTGAAGAGCATGGCGTGATGCTGGAATTCATCAGGCCGGGAAAACCGACACAGAATGTCTATGTCGAGCGTTTTAACCAGACATACCGGACAGAAATACTGGAATTTTACCTGTTCCGGACACTGAATGAAGCAAGGGAAATTACGATAAGTGTTTTCTCTAAAGTAATCTTTGAATGTTTCTGCCATTATGAAACCCATCTCGCACGGGTGATGCCTCTAATTGGTTGAATCTGATGTATAATGCGGGCTTTTGAGGTTCTCTTATGGCCAGCGTTAACGTTCATTGTCCCCGTTGTCAGTCTGTTCAGGTTTACCGCCATGGTCAGAACCCTAAAGGCTATGACAGATTTCGCTGCCGTGACTGCCACCGCGTGTTTCAACTCACTTACGCTTATGAAGCCCGTAAGCCGGGTATTAAAGAACAGATCACTGAAATGGCCTTCAATGGTGCTGGGGTTCGTGATACCGCCAGAACACTGAAAATTGGCATTAACACCGTCATTCGGACTTTAAAAAACTCGCGCCAAAGCGAATAACGTCGTCACCCGTCGCCCATGCTGATGTGGCGCTTATCTGCGAACTTGATGAGCAGTGGAGTTTTGTTGGCAGTAAAGCCCGGCAGCACTGGCTTTGGTACGCGTACAACACTAAAACGGGCGGTGTACTGGCCTACACTTTTGGTCCCCGAACCGATGAAACCTGCAGAGAGCTACTGGCACTGCTCACGTCATTCAACATCGGCATGATAACCAGCGACTACTGGGGGAGTTACTGCCGGGAAGTGGCAAAGGATAAGCATCTGACGGGCAAAATTTTCACCCAACGCATTGAACGTAATAACCTGACGCTCCGCACCCGCATTAAACGGTTGGCTCGTAAAACAATCTGCTTTTCGCGCTCAGTTGAGATCCACGAAAAAGTCATTGGAGCGTTTATCGAGAAACACATGTTCTACTAATTGGAGGCATCACCCTCGCACGAACGGCTTCCCCTGGACGAACCCAGGTCAGCAATTGCCATTCAATCAGCAATCTTGTCTCCAAACGAACTGAGGCATTGTTTAACACCATTAGGAAGCGGGGTAACTCGGAAGGGGGTAATGCTGGCATATTCTGTTTTTTAGGCTTACTGAACCGTTGCCCCAGGTTGTCAGCCGGATTGAATTCGATAAGTTCTTCAGTCGCGGCCCAGCGAAAAATTTCATTTAATCGGGAAATTATTCGCCGTAAGGTTTCGAGGACTCCTCGTTGCTCAATAGGGTCGAGATGTTGCTTTAAGAGTTTGGGTCGGATCTCATTGATAGGAACCTTACCCAAGCCGGGAAATATATTTCTCTCCAAGCTTCGCCAGATGTCTTCTGCATGGTCTTGTGAGATACCTGAGGTCTTTACCTTCTCATCCAACCATTTCCTTGCCACGGCTTGGAGAGTGTGTTCAGTAGCATTCTTTAAGGCATTAGCTTTATCGTTGTTATGAACTTGGGGATCAATGCCATTAGCAAGCAAGGAAAGGTATTCATCTCGTAAGGCTCTGGCTCTTGCAAGGGTAAGGTGAGGATATGTCCCAAGGCTCATTTTGGTTCTTTTCTTACTCACTGGCACTGCATATCTGAAATACCAATTTTTCTTCCCTCCCTTCGCCAGGGGAGCGATTCGCAAGAGCAAACCATCGCCGTCAAAAAGGTTAACCTCTTTCTCGGCAGGTTTGGTGCTTTTGATTTCAGTGTCAGTGAGCTTCTTAGCGATTTTTGCCATTTGGGACCCTCGATTTTTGGACCCTTCTCAGTGGGTCCCATTCAGGGTGCCATAACTCGTAGTTCTCAGCAATTCTCACTGGACGGCAATAGACGTAAAAAAGCCCGCAGAGCTTGTGCTGTGCGGGCTTAGTAGACTTCATTGTACTTCAAACAACTAAAAAGTGGTGGAGCTGGCGGGAGTTGAACCAGCGTCCGAAATTTATTATATTATTGATTATAAATGATTTATTAAAAAGTAACTTTATTGCGGCTCTTTTGCGGCGCTTTCTCTGTCCGGGGGCAGTCGTCTAGCTCATAGCCATTTTTAATGGCAGGTGCTTTTACCTTAGTTGGATCATCGGTTTTAAAGACCTTCAATCGTTTACTGAAGAACATAACTTCTGAGCCCTTATATCGATCTTGAGCACTGTAGTTTATTCCATACACTAATGATGATGCTTTATACATACCTTGGATCTCAGGAGTGTTATCGTAAGAAACAATCCATGGTGTTTTAATATCATTCTGCACTACTTTTGCAACATTAACATGGTCACTATGTCCATAATGATTGATATATAATCCCTTACCTTTTATGTAATAAGGCGGGTCTAAATATGTTAATGATTTCTTAGGCAATTGAACAACTATCTTTTTTATGAAATCAATTGCATCCATGTTATACAAATCTATTCTTTCACGGTTTTTTGATATTTTCTGAATCCGAGAAATTAAATCACTCTTGTTATAGCGAGCATCAAGTTTCCATTGCCCTTCTTGATTTTTACCACCAATCACACCACCTTTTAATATTCCAGAACGATTTGTTCTATTCAGAAAAAAAGTAGAAAAGCCAATTGTTAGCATATCATGGTCTTTTGGATTATTAATTATTTCTTTCTGTTTGAACCACTCATCCATTGTGACTTCAGTTTCTTCAATTAAAAAACATAGGTGATCTGCATTATTTAATACACTGTGCCAGAAAGCATAAACAGAGATATTAATATCATTAAGAATGATTTTTTCAGCTACATTTAAATGTAAAAGCTTCAGCGCTAAACCAGCCCCTCCAGCATATGGCTCTGCATAATGTATAGGCGAAAGCTTATTATCTTCAATAATCCGAAGCATGAAATTTGAAAGCTTGCCTTTGCCGCCAGGGTAGCGAAGTGGGGTGTTAAAACGCATTTGATACCTCTAAATGTCAGGTCTAAAGTATATCAAAAAAAGGGCTTTATGGCCATCACATAAAGCCCTTTTCAATCAATCAGTTGCCAGACAGATACGAAGTGATAGTAGCAGAGTCAGCGCCATGACCATTTGTCATAATAATTTTAAGATTTTTGATTAGTTCATGCTTGAAGTTATCGGATTCCACGGGGTGTTTCTCGACCCAATATCGATAGGGGTTATCTTTAACACGCCCTTTTACTTGTGCTAGGAACTCAGGTGTATGGGCAAAATCTTTAAATAGTTTTCTAACCACTCCGCCATGGTTTTTGTTTGATTTTTTATAATTCTCTATAGAATTTTGTAAATCAATAGGGTAGTTACCTATTTTTAGCGTTGTAATTATGTCTTTTGTTATTTTCATAAATACTGCTTTTGTAAATCTATTCTTATTATTCCAATATGTATCATCTGGAGGTAAGTTATATAAGAATTCAAAAATCATTTGATCTGGGGGGAGAATGCTTGGAAGCAAGCATAAGCTTCTCTCTTTTTTTGCTTTTTTTGCATTGTCACTGTTATCGAGGACAACATCACCGTCTAAGATCACTAGGCTTTTTACAGTAAACTCAGGGACTTTTCTAGCCATTAAATCTATGATGGCAGTACAGCTAATATTTATATTCCCCAACGGGTTCAATATTCTGTTTATTCTTCTATCAATTATCAATTGCTTGAAAAAATCGGAACCTTCTTTATCTTCAAAATATACGTTGGCTTTTGGAAGGTTAATATCATCATTTATTTTTACAGTTTCAACATGCAAATCAGCATTGATATCAGCCCATGATAGATTATCTTTTGTTTTAATATCACCATAAGTATCTGTTAGGTATATTGTTTTAAACCCATTGGCATCTTGTTTAGAACGATTGAAAATATCTTCAATTATTAATGGTGAGTGAGAAGTCATCATTATTTGTAAGTCATATTTTTTAGCTGCTTTAGCTAGGATGTTAATTAATTCTAACTGAGCAGCAGGGAAAAGACCTGCATCCGCTTCATCAATTAATAAAATACCTCCATGATAATCGGAATATAGCTCTTTTAGTCTTTTAAACGAAAATATTGCTTGAATTAATTGCCCTACATTATCCTCACCAACAGAAACTGATTGGTGGTCATAATTATCGCCATGTACGACCATTGAATCGATCGTCCCTTTCGTGGCTGTTACTGAGCACCCATTATTCTTAAGTAAGAGTTGATTGCTCATTATTCTTATATCATCTGAGTTTTCATTGATGTACTGAACATCCCTTGTTGAGTAATCAGTCCGTAGAGTAATAGGGAGAAGTCTGGCTAAACTTAGAAAAATAACTGGATGGGTGACGTTTCTACTTTGGTTTTTCCCCGGTATGGAGTCATTACCCCTGACTATTGGCCTTGATTTATCCCTGTCACTGGAGCTGTATAGACCCAATGTTAGCTTTTCAAGATGTTTGTTAGATACGCCATCATAAACACTGATCCTGACTTCCATTGAACCGGCGGTATCAAATTGTTCTGAAAGTCTAAAGTGTTCGCTGAACGCTGACTTGAAGCTGCCATTAGTTAATGTCTTATATTGTGTTAAATCAACCTCAGGGTTCTTAGATAGATCTTTTGTAAAACTAAAAATTTGGGCGATAATACCAAGAATTGTTGATTTAGAAGTTCCGTTTTTACCACAAATAACAGTTAGGCGCGAACCAAATTCTATATTTATATTTTTTAGCCCGCGAAATTTAACGACGTTTATTTTTTTTAGTTTAGTTATTGGATTTGCCATGTTTGTACCTTGTTCCATTAAATGGCCGCAAATTGCGGCCAATAATTCAGACATGGATTATATTTTTATCTTCTTCAGGCTTGTTTGTCCATCATATTCCTTCAGATATGAGCCGTAGTGACGGAAAAGCATCTCTGGTCCTTTATGTCCCATTTGAGTCGCAAGCCAGAACAAGTTTGTTCCCCGACTGATATGGCTTGTGGCGAATGTATGCCTAGTCTGATATGGGTTTCTGTATCGAATACCTGCCTTTCGCAATGTCGGAATCCATGCTTTTTTTCTAATAGCGTCAGCACTAGCCCATGGTTTGTTACTTTTCGGATCTTCGAATATCGTTTCATCCTTCATAAAAGTGAACAGTTTCTGGCTGACTAAAGCTGCTAATGCCTCTTCAGTCAGCTCTACTTTCCGCGTACCGGCCTTTGTTTTTGTTCCTTTGATGACGCCAACTACGCTGGCGTTCTGAACGTGGGCTGTCTTCCCTACAAAGTCGATATCACGCCAACGAAGAGCACACAGTTCAGAGCTACGCAGCCCGGTATGTATCGCGAACCTGAAAAGATTCTCCCACTGCTTATTGCCAGTAGCGGAGAGCAAAGCGTTTACTTCTGCTGGTGATAGCGGATCAACCACATAACTACTTTCTGCCTCTGATTTATCACTTTGGTACCGTGAGGCTGTTACCAGTGATACAGGGTTAATCTGAAGCACACCATCTGTCACAGCCTCATCCAATGCAGAACGCAGGAATGAAAGTTGGTTTCGGATAGTTTTCAATGTCGTTTTTTGACTCTGGATCCATGTCTTCAATGCGGCTGGCGTCAACTCACTTGCTGGAAAAATATGAAGTGATGACAACGCGCTTCGGCATTTCTTGTACCCACCAATTGTTGAAGGGGATAGTTTCCTCGTTTCGCATATCACCAGATACTCATCTAGGTACATCTTCACTGTTTTACCTGCGGCAGTGTTGCCGAAAATTTTTAACCGAGTAGAACGGGGAAAGTATTCCGCATAAACAAAAGTCCCCCTTTCGATCTTGTTGTGAATCTCGCCGAGGGTGCGCTCGGCGTATTTGATGTTTTTTGGAGTTACGTCCAGATTAGAAAGGGGCTCACGGCATTTCACCCCTTTATAAGTGAAGGTAATATTGATGGTTTCACCGTTGCGGTGTTTTCTGATGGTTACGCCGCGCGGGAGTTTAGGCGATTCTGTCGAGCCCATTTTGCAACCTCACTAAGATCTATCCATCTCTCTTTAACACCTTCGACTTTCAGCACCTGAACACCTTCACGCCACAAACCACGCTGTACGCGCTTGTTGATCGCATCAGGAGTTTCGCCTGTCTCTTTGCAATAAGTTGAGATGGGAACACAATCGAGGCTCAGCATAAATTTCTCCATTGTCCGGCTGCACCCGGGCTATTAGGGTTATTATTCGGCGCTGACGGGCAGCAGTCGCTGCCAGATCGCCGATACATATTTTACTTGATGGTGGGCATCGGCCAGTGCGTTGTGGGCTACACCATCAAATGGCATATCGCGCTTGGGATCGAAACCAAGCTGTTTGCCGAGCAGCACCATGGTGCGCACGTCGCTGTCGTTCCAGAATTGCCACGGGCAGTTTTGGCCGGCGCGTTCATAGGCTGAACGCAAAATAACGTTGTCGAAATTGGCGCCATTGCCCCAGACTTTCAGGTAACGCGGGTTGTCAGAGTTACGGCTGATAAACGAGCTCAACTCGGAGAGAGCAAAGGTAATGCTTCTCGTATCGTCGGTACAAATAGCGGCGCGAGCCTCCGCTGATTGCTTCAGCCACCACAGGATCGTGTCACCGTCAGGGGTAGCACCCTGATCCATGGCGCTGGCGAGGTTGACGGCCACATAGAACTCGGCGCCCAGCTCACCGCTTTTTGGGTCGAAAAACACCGCGCCGATCGCGACAATTGGCGCAGCAGGTTTATTACCCATCGTTTCTAGGTCGATCATAAGGTGGTTCACGTTAACTATTCTCCTGATTAGGTGCTGCTGCGAGCATGGCTTTCCACTGATGGTCTGGACTGTATAAACCATCCATATCTTCATATTCTTCGCGTGCATTATGATACGCATCGCGCATTTCAGGTGTAGGCTCAACCGGCACCAGCATCCAACCATCCGGAACCGCCGGAGAGTTGCCAGACAGCGCTTCCTGTAGCCGTTCAAGATTCACATATTCCTGCACGCAAGTTCCCGAATAATTATTTATCCAGATAGTCGCCTTTGCCGGTTCTGGCGTATAAGTAACTACTTCGCCAGACTGCCAGCATAGGGCGTACAGGTCAGCAACTTTTTAAACTCCTCTATGCGCTCTTGCATCTCTTCCTTTTCTTCCGTAGACAGCGCTGCCATATCCGACTCATACACGGAACGGCGCTGCAGCGCATCGAGCATAGTTTGAGTGCGAACACCTTTCCCGAATCGCAGACCTGGTTCAAGCAGAACTGGGCATGGGAGGTTTTCAGGCACTGAGACTGACTGTGGGGCGGTGTAGAGCGGCAAAGCCTCTACCTTGTACCGCTCACCCTGTGATGATTCGGTTTTCTGCGATGTCAGCTTCCAGTGGTCCGCTTGCCCTGTTGAGAGCTCAACTAAGCGATGCTTCCACGCCACCGGCTCCTGCTCGACGCGCTGATCCAGAGCTTCACTTAGGGCAACAAAGGTCACATCAAGTCTGGTGGCGACTTCACGCATTAACTGTGCCGCTGCTGGTGGAAGGTCATACGCTGCTACGCGTGCCGCGGCGACCAGTTCTTTAATTTTCAGATGCTGGTGCATTTGCACATCTCCATCAGTTCGTTAAAGCGAGTCATGAACAGCCCGTAAGCCTCGCCCGGGCGGAGAGGAACGATCTGTATAATGTCGCTGGTGGGGATGCCTTCGAGGATGGGCCACGGTGTACCGTCGTCAATGTCCAGATCCCGGCGTTCAGTGGCCAGCATTGTCAGATCGGCATATTTCACTACAGCAGACTGTGTGAGCGGCAGATTGAATTTAAAGCGGATCAGTTCGTCGACAAAGGTTTCAATCCGGCGGTAGTCCGGCAACAGGGCTTTAAGCGGGGCGGGAATATCCTGACAATACGCTTCGGCGGCGTCGTGCATCAGCGCTTCAAAGGCAAACTCAGGCTCTACCAGCTGGCTGCACAAAACTGAATGTTGAGCCACGGAGTAGAACTCCGGCAGGTGGCCGGCAAAGCGGCAGATATGGGAAAGCGCGGTCGCTATATCTTCGATCTCAATATCGTCAACAGTGGCGTTCACATAGTCGAATTTCTTGCCTGATAATGTCTGTATGTAGCTCATCGGTTTTATTTCTCCATTTATTCGCAGCTGCACCTGCGGCTGTTTTAGGGTGTGCAAATCCCTCACCAGATGGCGATTAATAACGGAATTACGCTTCACTAATTGCCCCGCGGGGCAGGGCAATTAAGGCTGAGCAATTACGCTTTAAAGTTACCGATAAAGGTTTCCACTGGCTCGCCGTCGAATTTGCCAATCAGCAGGTCGCGGAATTCGTTGGCGATCGCTTCTTCCTGCGCTTCCAGTTGAACAATGCGCAGAACAAAACGTGGTTCGTCACCAGTGAGCAGACTATTGCGCAGGCTAAATGCACGTTCGCCGAGTCCTTCATACGGCACGCATTTGAACTCAAACGCTACCGGCATAACATCTTTGCTGCTGGCCTCAACGCTTTGCATGAGGGATTTTTTGCCGCTGAAATCGCCGTCTTCATGATCCTGCTGGGTGGCCTGCTGGATAGTGATGCGTCGAACCGCCTGAGCAGCCTGTGAAATTTGCATGGTATTTCCGTCAGCATCAAAGGCCAGCAGGTAATCACTCCAGTCTTCCAGCCATTCAGCGATTTGCTTTTGCTTCAGACGGTCGCCGTTAATTGCCAGCAGCGCGCGGAATGGCGCAGTCTGTTTAAGAGTGATTGCAGCAACGTTATCAGCATGACCCGGATTATCCAGCGTGCCGATATTGAACACGGATCGCGCTGTCATATTGTCCGCATCAATAAAGCAGCGAGCCGGTTCCTCGGCGCTGGCGTAGCCTTTAGAATAACGGGCAAAATCATCAATGCTGGTTGTGCTCATAGCGCCACGGAAACGGAAGCGTTCAAGTGAAAAGCGCTCGAGGCTTTCAACGCGAGTTTCTTCCGGGAGTAATGCTGTTGGGCAAGCCAGGCCGTTAATATCATTCAGGTGATAACCAGAAAGAACCAGATCTTTAACCTGCTTAAAAGTACCGCTGTCTACCTGATACATAAAAATTCCTTATTAACAAATGATCGAATTGGTGGCAGTGAATTAGTTGTCAGCGGTTCACTGAGCCGCTTTAAGCTTTCCGTCTGTGGCGCCGTTGATGCTGAACAATTGCCCCTGATCTTCCTGCAGGATGGTGAGCTTGCCGCCTTTGTTAACCCACATTGGTGTTTCGGTGGTGTCCTCTTCGGAGGCTTTGCCGCGCGGCGTTGGGGTGCTGTAATTCAGCTTGTGCTTGATCTTGACGCGCTTCTCTTCAACGGAATTCCCCATACGCTCAAAATCAAAGGTGATGACCACTTTTCCTTTGGTGCCGTTATTCAGAACGCCCAATGCAGTGGTATTCAGTGCTGCGGCGATTTTGTTCATGAATACGCCGGCATCCAGTTCGCCAAGAAAATCTGGCACTACGGTCATGCGATCATTGCTCATAGCATTTCCTCTCGGTTAAGCGGCTGCCGCCGCCGTCAGTTTCTCCATACACAACAGAGAAGAGCACCTGCGCTATGGGAGGCTGCAACCTACTTTTACGCCCGAGTGGATTGGGTTATGAGCCCGTCGCCCGGTGATGCTCTTGTCTGTTGTGTAAAAAGGGCGGTACCACGGTAGAACATTATCTTCGCTCTCCTGGTGTTGGGTTGAAGACCCGGGTACCGCCAATACTACACACAGCAATGTGTTGTGGTGGGGCTGTCACTCAGGCGTATGGTCAACCTGACAACCCGGTGGACAAAATCAGGGAAGGAAGGCCCTGGCCATACTTACCGCCGCGCCATTTTGCGGAATACCACAACTGGAAGAACTCTGGTCCCGCACCGGACATCAGGACGTGGTGTTTTGCGTCAATTCAGAGTTCTTTCATGTTGTGTGCCTGCTTTTAGCCACATCAGGCGAGGTGGATCCTGCTATTCCCCAACAACAAGGATTCGGGTAATCTGGATATCCCCAACAACAAAAAGAGTATTCAAAGTGATCGCCGAATTATCAGCGGCAATGGCCGCGCTTAAAGAAACCGCTGGGCTTGTGAAAGTAATTAGCTCCGCAAAAACTGATGCAGAGATAAAAGCGGCAACCTTTGAACTTCAAAGCAAATTAATCACACTTCAATCCGACTGCTTTACTCTTGGCGATGCTGTTCGATCGCGCGACGAAGAAGTAATGCATCTCAAAGCTAAAATTGCAGAGTTCGAAGATTTTAAAGCCCAGACGGAAGGTTATGTTCTCAACAAGCTTGAATCGGGTACGCTTGTTTACACCAAGAATCAAGTCGTGGGTGATGCGGAGGTAGCGGTGCATCTTTGCCCAAACTGTCATTCCAAACGTGTAATATCGATGCTTCAACCTACTGGCGATACAGCTTACGACGCTCACACGGGAAAATATTTTTTCCAAAGTCTTTGTCATTGCTGTAGCTCCCTTTATTCAATGAGCAGGTCTGATTACAAACCGGTAGACATGGTTTATGCATGTTAGGGATATCAAGTTGTTAAAGAGCGAAGCGTCCTATGGGCGCTTTTTTATTGCCTGCGAATCATCCCGGTCTTCATCTGCCCCGGGCGGCTACTTCGTGGGCGTCCTGCCTGTTCGCTGTTGATGCTCTAAATGTAGCGCTGCGCTATTATTAAGTCAATAGCGTTGCGCTATTGTTTTTGCGGGGGATAAAAAAAATCCCGAAATTCGGGATTGGGTGTGGCGTGGGGGGTTAAGAAATCATATTGCCGTCTGACCAGACGAGTTTAAGCTCTCGCTTTATGCTGACTGCCGGAGCTTTTATTTTGAGCTAACCATTTCCTGATCTTTAGCTCAATAGAGTCGATGTAGGCCCTTGCGTCGCCATCCGCCCAGGCTGGGATATGTGAATTATCACTTTCTAATAGGTAATCAACCAGAGCTTTAATTGCTTCATCTGCATTTTGGTATGCTGTCCATTGATCCGTTTCTTGCTCAGATAAAGGGTGATCCAGAGCACCAAGCTGAAGCCCTAGCTTATTTTCAATCTCTCTGGCAAGAGGTGACCCCATATTACGCGGTTTACCACTTTTACTGTCTACGGCCTGATTTTTTATCTGAGAGAGCGTTGCATCAGTTTTAGTTCTACCAAGTGCAAGGTTCAAATTGGCGATAGTCTTATGCCGTTTAATAAGCTCAATCAGCCACTCACGTCTGATTTCCTCAACTGTCTGCATATCATCCGTCATTGTTTCAATTTTTACTTCCCCTTATTGAATAGCACTTCGCTAAACATAGGAAGAAGCGCATCGCTATTGACTATTAATAGCGATGCGCTATTATAATTATATTGTTAATGGAGAGAGCCTAATCCACATGAACTTAAAAAAATACACCACACAAGAGCGGGGTAAAGCAGCGAACTTAGGCCGCAAGCTGGACGTACCGTCTGTTCTCATCTCCCAATGGGCAAATGGCACACGGCAAGTCCCTGCTGAACGATGCCCGGAAATAGAGAAAGCTACACAAGGCGATGTCACATGCGAGGAATTACGTCCTGATATCGACTGGGCCTATTTGCGTCGTTCTATCGACCATAAAACAAACGCAGCCTAGCACGCACTCAGGCTGTTTCAGTACCACAGAAATAAGGGGATAACCGTGGGTAACAACAGTGAGGTAAGCAACGTTAACGAAAAAGTAACCCTGACAGTTTTCAGGGACAGCCCGCACGTCTGGGCTGGCGGGCTGGAAGGAGAAGAGTTATCTAACTGGCTTATCGGTAAAGCTAATGCAATCCGTTGGTTGGTATCACAACAAAGCAGAGCAGAAATCTGTCGGCAACATCTTGATGATCTGCAGATGACGGAGTCACTCACGATGGCTTACGCAAACCTTGGATTATCTCATAGCGAACAGGATCCCATTCGTCCGCTGAGTGAGGAGGCCATTCAATTTGATAAGGCTGTCGTTGCCTCTGCATTAGATTATAAGAAATGTGCTGAGGATACTGTAATTCCCCCTCTGGAATACTCGCTGTTACCAGATCTCGCTGAAGAACGAGAAGTATTTCTTCAAAAGAAAGAAGCGAAATCTGCTCCGGACTCCAGCCAGTTTTCACAAAAAGAAAATGAGTTAGCGCCTTGTTGCCGGAAAGTGGCTCCCATAACGTGCCGTGTTCTTTCCGGTGCAGATTGAGCAGGACATCAAGCCTTACGAGTTGCTCAGCCCGAACCCACGCTTTGAGTGTCGGTGTTCCTTCTTCTGTGTGCCACTTGTGGGATATTGCAACGTTCCGGGAGTGGTGGTTGAAAAGTTCTTGTAATTCAGACATGTCGAACCTCCTTTGGTTCTTATTGGCCCAGGAACCATAAGGATATACCGGAGGAAGGTTCGGCACCAATTAAGTGAGGTGGTAATCATGAGACAAAAACCAAATTGGCAAGCGGAGAAACAACCAGCATGGCTGGTGGCCGCCATCCGGAAAACCATTGCCGCTTTACCTGGAGGTTATTCCGAGGCTGCAGAGATATTAGATGTCACCCAGGACGCTATTTTCAACCGCCTGCGTGCCGATGGCGATCAGATTTTCCCGCTTGGCTGGGCAATGGTGCTGCAGCGTGCTGGTGGCTCAAACCACATTGCCAACGCCATAGCACGCCATTCCAACGGTGTATTTGTCCCGATTGCGGATATTGAAGACGTTGATAACGGCGATATCAACCAGCGTCTGTTAGAGGCAATAGAGCAGATTGGTTGTTATTCGCAACAGGTAAGAATGGCAATTGAGGACGGCGTAATTGAGCCGCACGAACGCGCTGTTATTGAGGATGAGCTTTATCTGGCCATCGCCAGATTGCAGGAACATACGACGTTGCTTTATCGCGTGTATTGCAGACCAGAAAAGAGTGACGCCCGCGAGTGTGCAGCTCCGGGCGCCGTGGCAGATAAATCTATGTGTATGGAGAAATCCGCATGAGCAATTTAACCGTAAATCAGCAGCGTTCGCAACTTTACTCTCGCCCGGTTCGCGGCGGGAAAGAGCGTATTACGTTCCCTGTTGCCGTAAGAATAGCCGGCGGTTGGGCCGAGGTGAACCACAGCTTCACTGAGTGGGCTGTGGGGGACTTTATCTATAGGGGAGGGCAGCAGCATGTCGCAGCAGCTAAATAATTTGACTGCATCGCCAGGCATTATGCCCTTAGTTGGTGGCGCTGTGACGATGAGCAGCCGGGAAATTGCTGCCCTGGTACAGAGTAACCATTCAGATGTGAAACGTTCAGCAGAACGGCTTCAGGCTGCTCAACTTTTAACCCAGCCATTGGCTGATACCCCCTACGAGCACCCGCAGAACGGGAAAACGTACTACGAATACCGATTCAATAAACGCGACTCTCTGGTATTAGTTGCCCGCCTGTCCCCTGAATTTACCGCAGCGGTTGTGGATCGTTGGCAGGAACTGGAGAGCAAGGCGCTAATACCTCAAACCCTCCCCGAAGCACTTCGCCTTGCTGCTGATATGGCAGAACGAAACGCGCAACTATCGCACAAGGTGCAACAGGACGCACCAAAGGTGGCGTTCGTCAACCACTATGTCGAAGCTGGTGGAGCCAAAGGCCTACGCGAAACAGCGAAGATATTGAACATGCCAGAAAAGGCAATGATCGATGCACTGGTGCGCGACAGGGTCCTGTTTCGTCAGTCTGGCAATCTGTTACCGCATGCACTTCGCCAGCGCGATGGGTTATTCACCGTTAAAACTGGTACATCAGACTTTGGTCACGCTTTTACGCAAACCCGCGTAACTCCTCGTGGCGTCCAGTGGATCGCCGAGCGCTACGCCTCAGAACTGATGGGGGGCTAACGTGACAGAGCATATTCAACCCCTGAACAGGTATTACCGGGATCATCGCGGCATTGTCGTGAATGTGATCGGCTATGACGCAGACAGGCAGCGTGTTATCTACCGACGCCCTGACTATGAGTGGGAATGTGCGGCACCGCTGATCGTGTTCCGAGCAAGATTTAAGAGGATGGA
>JAGWEN010000731.1:0-59704 GCA_018703685.1 Orius laevigatus
TGTGTGTGGCCTGTCTCGAATTAGCACAAGGCATGAAGGTTATCTGTCTTTGGAAATTTTCTAGCCGGTGCGCCGCTTCTTCGTTCGTGCACGAAAGTCTTATCAGGTAGCAGCTCCAAGCAAGCCACTTTCCATCGGCGTTATAACCTTGCTCAGGGAGCAGTTTAAGTCTGGGATTTTATTCATATTATTTTGTTTGAACGGCGACACGCCGAAACATCGCTGAAAGTTTGTTCTCCAAACAACGTGATCGTTAAAAACGATCCCAAATCTACGCTTAAAGTTATCAAATGCAGCCGTCACTAGCTCGAAATCAATCTTCTCTGTTATTTTTCATATTTGCTTTCGCACCGTAGAATTCGCCTGATATGGCGTGTGCCGGGCACGTTCTTGCATGAAGCCATGTAAACAAGCATTTTCCATTTCTGGACACTCACCTGCTTTAAGGTTTTCCGGTGTTTCAACTCCTCCGCAGTTCGTACGAATTGAGGATTTCTCTGATTATGTAGATATCATAAATCGTATAGATCGTTCAACTCACTAATAACACACGTCGCGAGGTGCTTGGTTCGTGCCTATATGTAGCTACTCTGATATCTTCTTTCTTTGATATCGTCGCATCGGCCATACATCTAACGTGTGATTATGTAGTCGTTTAGACATTTGCGAGTGAAATATGTAAGATATGTATATTAACTAGTCTTTTCGAAGCCCAGGCTGGCACTAACAACAGAACAGCGCACAGTAACCGCAGCCTGATAGACACAAGTACGAATATGACTATACAGTGACTGAGCAGGGATTGAGTATGAGATAGTGCAGGCGTTTTCCTCACTGTTGTTACGTCGCTTCTGAGTACGTATAATATTACACCGCCTGCGATACCGAACGTGCCTGGATACGAACAATACACCAGCCGATTATCAAGATGTACTGCTACCCTAATATTCTGATTTTGGCCATTTAGTGTTAGTAGAGATGATGAGTGTGTTTATTCCGGACTCACAAAGTCACACACTGGCGCGACAGTATACATGACGAACGCTTCCGACGCTCACAATCTTGGATGTGTGTCATTTATGTTGAGTAAGAGATGATGAGTTGTTGTCCGTAATCACACAATTACACTCTGCGATAGTCACGTACATGGAGAGCTTCGGACCCTCCACAACTTATTTGAGTCTTCGTCATTCATGTTAGTAAGAGATGATGAGTGTTATTCCGCTATACACTAAATTAAAATCTGGCGAGATAGCTATACATGAGACCCCATGACTCTCGGACCTCACACTATTTGTGATTGGGGATCCTTTATTGTTAGTATAGCAACGGATGATGAGTGTGTTATTCCTTCGATCACAACATTCATACGCGATGAGTATGAACATGGAGCTATCAGGAACACCTCACAGAGTATTTTGGAGTCTTGTCATACTCATGCTGTAAGAGCCAATGATGCAGCGCGTGTGTGATGTTGTATGATACTCCAGCTATCACAAATTACATCGTGCGTGATAGCCTTCATACATGAGAAGCTTCGGACCGTCAAAACCCAATGTGATATATGTTGCATTTTGTCATTATCGTGCTTTAAGACTCAGTATACAGATGCATTCGTAGTGTATTGCAGCTATCACACAATTACACTGCAGGAGATAGGTATACACTATGCGATAGCTTCGGACGACACACTCACACCATATAGTTGATTTTGCTCAGTTATGTCAGTAAGCACGTTGACATGAGATGGCATTTATCACGTAATCACAAAATGTTACACTCGCCAGGATAGTACATGATACATGGAAAGCTTTCCGGACCATGCACATATTCTGATGTTGATCATTATATGTTCAGTAATCGCGAAACTTCGTCCTAACCAAACATATTTAATAATGATGGACGACGATATCTCTTTTGGGACCCCGAGGATTTAGCGCCTGATGACGCGTGAGTACTCCGTCCGAAAAGGCCGATCATGGACCAGTCGGGACGTCTACCGTCGTAGTCGTCATAACGACGAGACCACTGAAAGCGAAAATTGTAACATAATACGAAAAAGACAACGTCAAAATAGCCCTCACGCACAAATATACAGAACAAAGCATATAAAGAAACTGACCTTCTCATAAGCACACACTCCAACGGTGGCGATTTGCATACTATGACAGGGCACACCAGCCTAACGGGCGCTCACTTCTTCATGATGGCCCGATACAACCACTCAAAAAATGCGGAACACGATCATCGCAATCATCAGAAGCAAACGACCATCACAAGGAATCTAACCTGCACGAGCTCTTGCTCTCTTCCACTCCTGGTTATGACATCGCTGCTGAGTCCGAACCGACGCCCGGCAGCTGGATCACTATTTCTTCGTCTTGCTTTGGCGGGTACCATCGTAGACTATCCGATTTTATTAGAAGGATCCGGTGTGCGGATTTAATTGGGCATCATAGAAAAAAGAGTGCTGTGTTACGTTAATTGCAAAAAATTGTTCCATTTCCCCTTAGCCGCTTTGAAATTTGAAATATGTATAATATCTAGTAAAAGTGCAGTGTTCAACTAAATCATAGTTAAGCTTGACTCCCCACCCCTCGCCCTGGGGTGAAGGCGCAGAAAAACTATATGCCCTCTGGCCTTGTGTTATTGTTTCAGTGACTTTAGTTGTTTTTATGCATGTGTCAGCTGTTGACACTGTACATGCCTATTTTTTTGTTTCGTTGCTTGCGAGCAATGACATTGTAACAACTTGTAAGCATGGGTATATCTATGTACCTAGTTAATACAAATAAAAATAAATAAATAACATACCATTTATATGTTGAGTAAGAGATGATGATGTGTTATTCCTTAATCACAAATTAACTGCGGATAGTATACATGGAACTTCGGACCTCACTATTCCTTGATTTTGTCATTTATGTTAGTAAGAGATGATGGTGTGTTATTCCTTAATCACAAATTAAACTGCGGATAGTATACATGGAAGCTTCGGACCTCACAATATTTTGATTTTGTCATTTATGTTAGTAAGAGATGATGAGTTGTTATTCCGTAATCACAAATTAAACTGCGGATAGTATACATGGAAGCTTCGGACCTCACAATATTTTGATTTTGTCATTTATGTTAGTAAGAGATGATGAGGTGTTATTCCTTAATCACAAATTAAACTGCGGATAGTATACATGGAAGCTTCGGACCTCACAATATTTTGATTTTGTCCTTTATGTTAGTAAGAGATGATGAGGTGTTATTCCTTAATCACGGGTGTAAACCTGTCACAATCATTGAAGCTTTTTCAGGCTTTAGTTCTTATTTTCTCAAAAAGGTTGTTGAATCAAATTTTAAAAAACCGTACTCTATCCTTGGAGTGAGTCGTATGGTCGGATTTTTTAAGTTTGATGTAAACAATTTGCACTCCTTTCGCATCCTTTGTATTGCTTGTGGGATTCGCTTCATTATTTGCCTCCATTGAAAGCACACTTGTCCCTCTGGCCTCTCAATTCAGTGAGTCCTGTGATGAGTTGATTCTGATATTATAGATCCCTGATAGTTTCCTTAAATTGACTATTTAGGAAGACTCTTTTCAGATTTTATTACAAAAAATATTGTCGTCTAACCTCTTAATTCTATCTTCTAATTGGCGTTGAAGTTCTAATCTTGACTCATCTTAGCTTTGTCTTCTTATGGTCTCATCTAGTTCACCCAGCGATTCTTACAAGTGAGATTCACTTATAGTCCAAAGAGATGGAAATTTAATGCACTTTGTAAGGCCTAAATGATTTATTGTATTTAGATGGTTTGTTCAGTTAAAATCTACTTCTGGAATGAGGGTAATCGGTTTTTTTAGTTTGATTTTATAATTTCTGGATATGAAGAACATTCAGAAGCTTCAAATATTCATCGTCTTGTTGATTCACAGTTCTGGTTCTGATTCTGACGATTCCTGTGTCAAATATCGGCTTGTTTCTTGGTGTTACTCGGGATGTAGCAAAGACTTCCTCAATCTGGATAAACCACAGTTCAGGGTCCTCCTTCCAAAACTTTGGTAATCGTGCTGCCGGTCCGGTCGATCCGATTTCTTCCTGCGTGGGAGCTGCGTCACTATGCTGGGTTTGACCCAGAATTGTAACCTCCTTATATTATTTAAAATATTCTGTTCTTAAAATTGCACGGTCGTTTGTCATGTGTGTATCTCCAGGCTTCTTTTCGGAGCCGTCGACGATGGTCATTAAACATCAGGCTTTTAAAAATACTTTAGAAGGAGGAAAGAAAAAAAGATCAATGGTTGAGGAAAAGAACTTTTGCCGAAAATCATCCCCTCCGCTCAAAATTTGCTATTGGAGCCTTAAGGAGGGATGATGTGGGCGGTTTAATTTTTTTCATAGGGTGTGCAAAGTCATCCCTTTTCAGTTAAATAAATATCGCTTTTCAAAAGATAGTGTTGCGGCGTGAAATTTTTTTCTATTTACAACCCCCTCCATAGTAGACCGACTAGATCTTTCCACGGAGGAAGTTCGTGTACCACTTTGAATTTCGTGCTGTGTGAAGGGAATTTATAGCTCAAAAAACGAGCTTTTTGTGCGTCCTTCACATAAATCTGCTTATACATATTAAAGTATGTATCTGCAATTTTTTTCGAGTATGTCATACCTGAGATCCCTTTTATTTTTTTGCTCGAGAACTATTAGACAGGGGTTAAGAATAACCCCAGCTACTCTTATTATGTTTGTGATTCTATTAAGAGTGTCTTTTAACGATCCACGTAAAGTCAACCTAATCAGATCTGCATTTTCGAGAGCGCATTTAAAGTTCGCTCGATCCAATCGGCTATGATGACTGCAGCGGAAATAATAATAATTATTATTATTGCTATTGGCCCTTAGGTTCAAAGGGATACGTAGAAACAAAGATCTCACCATAGTCACACGGAATGAACAGAAGACATTTCGTGTGACAGCAAACAAGAGGGCAAGACGAAATGTCGAGTCCTCCGCCGCTGATCAGGGTTGTTCTAAGAAAAAAAGGAGGGGGTTAGATGGATTTAAATTCGGTTTTTGGTTTTGGTCGGTCGAGGTATTTTCCGCTTTCTCTGGCCAGAGAACAAATTTTCTCTTCCTTGTTTTAGGCAAGAGCCATGCTGTCTCCCTTGCCACGATTTCCTCTTCCGAGGTTGGGAGTTTGAATGTTACCTCTTTTCGAGGGGTAGCAAATAGTGGACATAGTTTTTGGCTATTCCCCGAGTTTATCTGTTGCTTCAGGGACTCATTTTCCTCCGGCAGCATCAGCCCACGATACTCCCACCTGGCTCTTTTGGTAGCTAGCTCGCTGTCTTCTTTCACGTCGAGACCCAATCTCGGAATTATTCAGCAGACGCGTTCGCCTCATCAGCAGATTGCTGCTGGCATTGGTCCTTGACCCGTTTTGAATTCATTTTCATGAAGAATTAAAGAAAAAGTTCGTCTCTTTTAGGTGGAAGAATGTAAGAAATCCGACAAAAGTTTCGCCGCGACCAAAGAAGTCGTTTTCATCGAGCAACACGACAGGTTGCTGTAATCCCGACGTAGCTGTTGATAGTGGCATCGAGTAAGCCATGAAAAAATCGCATTGGCCATCTTCTACTTGCACGTTTAGTCGAGTAAGTGTGCCATAATTGATCAAAAACATCGACCCCCTCCTTTGGTGATGTTGTAAAACTCCACTAGGTCAGATTTCCCGGATTCAAGGTTAACCACTCCTGTATCACATGATTATCACATTGTTGTTTGGTTTCTGGTTATATGACACCATCATTTTTGGTGGTTGGTAAAGGAATCGTGATTTTTTTTAGTGGAACACCTTTTACATTTACAAAAGACGGAGGCAGCTCTTTCTTGTTCTTCCTGACAGTTTCAGGCATTTGGCGGATGGATTCAACGAGGAGGTCGGAGGTGGTAGGTAGGCAGTGGCGGCTCGTGGGTATTAAAACTGGGGAGGCCAGAGTATTCACCTACCTTTACCCCCCACCCAAACACACACAACCACCACAAAAAAAAAGTTTAAAATTTCAATGAGGTGATCTTTTAGAACGTCAAAATCCTTTATTCCTCGTTCACTACGCACGTAAGACAAAGCAACTCCAGTTAAAAGTCGTTTGGCAAAAATGAATTTCTGGATCTCATTCCACTCGAATAATTCGGCTGAATCTTCGAAGTCGTTTATCCATTTATTGATATCATTTCCAGGTTCACCATCGAATTTGGGAAGCGTTTCCTCTATATCTTTAAAAGAAAACGAAAACCCGTTATTCCTAACCTCCATGCGTGGTTGGCGTTCTTCCTTCTTTTTCTGAGTTTCAGATTTCTTCCTTTCCTTCATTTCTTCAAAATACGTAATCAATCGGTTCCTTAACACAGATTTAGTCCCGTGTTCAGACAAATTGTACCTTCTTAATTCGGCCTTCAATTCCCGGACGTTCATCGTTCCAACGTGGTCGGGAGCATTCATCATTCCTTCGTGGTCGGGAGAGTTCATCATTCCTTCGTTCATTCCTTCGTCCATCCATTCGTCCATCCCACTTCTGAAGTGTAAGATAGGGAGACATAATTAAAAAAGTTCAAGAAAACGTACAATTTAATTCACTTTTTGCGTTCTTAACATTCACATGGTGAGGGCGTTATAAAAATACAATACAGTGGCGCACTCTACAACTCGGCATCGGATTACTTTATCGCCATCTATCGGATTACTCTTACAGTCAACTCACTTTCCCCACAGATCTTTTTGAAAACCAAATCATTCCTCTTTTTAAAGCCTTCTAGCCAACCATTGCTACCGTTAAAGTCCGTGATATCCAGTTGTGCAGCAAAACTGTGGCCCTTTTGTTTGATTGGAGTTCCACTTAAAGGAATGTTTTCAGCTCGACGATCTTTCATCCATTCTACCAAACACTTTTCCAGTTGGGGGAATTCTCCAGTACTCACTCGCTTCTGTTTTCCTTGGCCAGTTGCACATACCGACTCAACCTTGGATTTGTCCTTATTGACGATTCGGTACAAAGTGGAGATGGGCACGTTAGCGGCTCTGCTTACTTCTGCTACCGATTTTCCACTTTCAACTTCGCGGATTAATTTTAGTTTATCGCTTGCCGAGAGGAAAAAAACTTTTCTTTTAGGCATGATGAAAAACGAAATAAATAAGCGTGTAAACAAAAGACAAACAATCTGAGACAGGAAATAATCGATCTCTAATCGATTATCAAGTGTCCCCGGCTCTCTGATTGGCTGTTTGTCACGTGACATAATCTAACCTTTCAAGGGTTTTCTTTCGATCCTCCAAAGCCGTTCAGGTTTTAGCAGTAGGGTTCAACCGCCCTAATTTTCAGATGCGTCCTCTCCTTAATGATGGTTAGATGCATCCTGTTGGGGATGAAAAAAAGAATAAATTTTACTCGTTTATTGTCGCTAATATTCTCAATCTTCGAAATATTCTTAATATTCGATAAAAAATAAAATGAACTCCCTGTGTCGATTTTGGGCATCATGATTGCAGATGATAATTTGTGGTCATTAATTAGTTAAAATCTCACCCAAATCACGTCCATCAATATTTAGAATGTCCAGGTTTCTTAGCAGGCTGCCTCTTCGTCCTACAATCTACTTGAAGTTAAAGCTAAATGTCAAAATAAAGCTTACATTACTTTCACAGTACACAGATTGTCCCTTTTATAAATTCTCCTTTATTTATTGACCTTTCAAATTTATTTTAAATCATGTTTCCTTTAAGTTATTATTTAAATCGCTTACCACAAAAAAAAATTAGGAAAAAAGTTTGCTGGTGTAGTACAATTTTTAAAATAACAAAAAAAAATTGTCTTCAAATTTTTCTGTACAAATTGAACCTGGCATGTTGATCTCCAGAATAAATTTTGTGCTCAAAGTGTTGTATGTGCGTGATAAAATTTAATAAAATGGAAAAAAAAGTGAAGTGAACTGTGAAAAATATCAAAAGCAGAAGCCACCTGAAGACTCGCGCAGAAAAGAAGGCGGAGAGAGAATTTTCATTGTCGGAAAAAAAAATAAAATTAAAAAAAATAAAAATTTGTCGTCTCGAAAAATGAAAAAAATTTTCATCGAATGTAAGTTAAAATGAGAAATAAGCAAAAAAAAGCAATATATTTCGGTTTTTGTGAATATCCTTTGTTTACGAAATTCCTTTTTAATTCCTTTTAGAAGGTCGCTGGACTCCTTGGTTTTATGTTATTTATTTTTTTGCTTTTTTCATTTTTATTAAAACGAAACGTTACAACGTTCTCTTTTTTTGTCCTTTCCAGGAGAATGCGCTGCTTTAAAAGAAAACGAAGAAAAATTGAAAACTCAGTTATCAGAATTAGCATTAAGGGAGAGAGTTCTGATGCGAAGGCTTGCTGCGAAAGAACAAGATATGCAAGAATATGCTGTAAGTTTTTTGACTATTTAGGTCAAATTTTACGACTTTTTTCAGGGTCAGCTCTCTGAGATGAAAGTACCTGGTGGAGGGGCCTTAAAAAGTGCACTTCTTGACCCGGCGGTCAATTTCCTACTTCAACGCCTTAGGCAAGAATTATCCGAGACTAGAACCAAACTGGACGACACTCAAAATGAATTAGCAGCTTGGAAATTCACGCCCGATAGGTAATTTTTGAATCATTCACCATTTATATGATTTAAAATTATTTTAGTAATACTGGAAAACGTTTGATGGCCAAATGTCGCCTTCTATATCAAGAAAATGAAGAATTAGGGGCAACTATATCAAAAGGACGTTTGGCCAAATTGGAAGGCGATCTTGCCCTTCAGAAAAAATTTAGTGAAGAAGTTAAAAAATCTCAGTCTGGTAAGTCAGAAAGATGTTATCAAGTAATTTTAGTAATTTTTATTTTCAGATCTGGACGAATTGCTTCAGGATTTGGACGAGGATGTTGAGGGGATGCAAAGTACAATTTATTACCTGCAACAGGAGCTGCGAAAAGCCAAAGAAACGATAACGAATTTAGAGGTCGAAAATGGGACGTTGAAAAGCGTTGAGGTGACACCGAGGCCAAAATCTCCGCCTGTCAACGGCCTCACAGAACACTCAAAGTGGTCAGCGTCTTCCGAATCGGTCGGATCTCCAGATAATTCGCCCTCAAGGACTAAAAACGACGATAGTGTAGTGAACAACAATATTCAAGGACAGCGTAAACGGACGTCAAGTGAGAATAGTGACGAGATCGTTAAGAAACCAAAAGGATTAAGCGACGAGGGAGTCGTCACCAACGGCGCTAATGACGAACAATAACCAAAATTATCCCGCCGTTCATATTGTGATTTTTCCCCCCCTCTTTTAACAAAACCACAATAAAGAGCCAATTTTTTTTAAAATAATTATTAACGAAATTATTTCCAATCATTTTTTTTTTAAACCTTTATTTTTTGTTTGTTATTTGAAATCTGATACGTAATTATTATTGTCAAGTTTTTTAGGTTTAATGTTTAGAAAAAAACGAAAAAATATAAATGAAAACTGATGTCCAAACCTCATGCCCTTATGGGACATCGAGACTATGCACACAAATTGTTGAACATTTTTTTAAATATATGAAAATATATATATTTAAATCTAAAAAAATATTGTGCATACGATGTTATTTAATTTGTTTTTAAATAAAAGAAATTATTTACCATTTTTTTGTTCCCTTTTTGTCCTTAATTAAAATATTTTGTGTAGGTAAGTGTGTCGTCTTTTTTTTTATTTCATGAAGTATAAGCCGTCTCATAAGGAATTAGCACTTTTAGGTAAATATTTTGTTGCAGGAGAGCTATGGCCAGTTTGTTTTTTCTGCAATTTCATTTATTTTTAATGACCGAATTTTTCATTTGACTATTTTTAATTCATGAAAAGGGTCCTGAATTAGGAAGAAAAGTGATGCAATAAAGAAGCTTAGTTGACCAGACGGATGAGAAGAAGCCTTTTGACTCAATAGTCTCATAATAAGCTTTAAAAACGTTTCACGTACTCGGATTTCATCATCCCCAAAAATTTCTTCGCAATCGTTTTTCTGCTTCTCCGCCATGAAATAGGAAAAATAATTAGGTCGTAGATTAGATAATGTTAGCTACTTGAAAAGAATTGTTAACATTAAAAACTGATGTTTTAACCTAGGTATTCTACACACATGTTGCTTTATAATGCTCAAAACAAGTGGCCACATAAAATGAGATAAGGGGAAAATATTAGATTTGGGATATTTTGAATTCAATTTAGGTCCACCTGTTACCAATAGGTTGTTCTCAATGTTGACCTTGATGCTGGCTGTGAAAAGGGGCGGTTTTATTTATTTTCTTCAGAAGCGATTCAGTGGCGTTCCTTGAGCACAGTCGGTCCTGGTTTCAAACTTTATAAAACTTAGCTGCAACTTCACAATTACTCCCTCCTCCATATTCCCCAATTGTATTCCCAACTCTCCTACCCTAACGACCCATACCCCCCTTGCCCTAACTCACCCTCGGGGCCCCTACTTTCCCCATTGTCATTTCCCAATACATAACTCTAACTTATCCCAATAACTAGTCCCCCAAAACCCAAAATATGTACTTGCCATTCATCTTCCCAACTCTCCTCCCCCTATATTGCCCCTAATATACAATAAAAAAGCATCCAAGTTTATTCAGATTTTGAATATTAGTGATAAATGATAATCAAAGGCCCAGTTTTGGCAGTACTGAACCATATTTGATGAGGGCCCTTTAAGATGGATTTTTCCAAACTCGCTTTTATTGAATTTTTTAAAATTTAGCGTTCAAATAAAGGAGGGTTTTGCTCATTTCAAAGCTTTCGCATGTTAAATTTTTTCTCCATTTTTCTAGAGTCTGTTTTCTGTTGATCACTTCTAAAAATTGTAAGATTTTTATTGAACATCAGTGCAAATTATTGGGCGCAAAATGAAACATGTATAATTGTTACAAATATTGAGCCAATCTGTTATGTTGTTCTATTTTATATTATATCACATTAATTATGTTAGCTCTCTTGATTTACCTACAAATTCGATTAGCCGGAAGGGGTGGGAGTGCTCAAGAGTGGGGTTCTCTTCGTTGAGGGTTGACTTACAAACGTGGACATCGTTTACCAAGTTTATTCGTTCATCGACATCGGAATTTACGCCAAAAATTAGGTACTTACGTATTATTGCGTGACATGTTAGAACCTGTATCTACTGCATACCTATACACAAGTTTAGTAAAATTCTGTTTACATTCATGAAAGTATCGAAGGTTAGTGATATTTCTTATTTGTTGTTGTACTTTTTGGAGGGAAGAAAATTTTTTTTACTTTGGTACCTACCTACCTATTTCTTAGGTTTTAGGTTAATTTTTTTATGTACCTATGAAGTTCCTAGGTCCTATAGTATACCAAGTACTAGTCCTATAGTAAGGATTGAGCAAAAAATTGTGTTCAGTGCAAAAAAACTCCAACCTAGACACCAAAACCAAAAGACCTTATTTTTGTATTTGGCCCTATGGAAAAATTCAAATTTCTTACATTTTAACTACCACAAGATTTGATCGAATCCCAGGGGCAACCGTACATCGAATAAAAAATCCTCTGATTATGCGGGGAAGTACGTCCCTCAATTAAATATTGGAATCCTTTCCTTGAATTATCATTTTTGTTTACCGAGTTTTTCGATTTACCTAGGACTCGAATTGTCAATACTTTTTGATAAACAATTTGATTGAATGAATTGATGTAAACATGACTAGGCTTTTGTATTCAAATTAGATTAGGACGTTCTAATTATTAATTACAATTAGCAAGATTTGTAAAGATAAGTATCTATTTTTGAGCAAAAAGTACATCGAGTTTACTCATCCAAGAAGCGGAAGCCTTGGAAGATTTTCTTCATAAATAGTTCGCTTATTGCTAGTAGCTCGTCAATTCATTAACCTGAACGTAATTGATTGCATAATTGATGGAATGATTAGAGTGACGAGATTGAATGAAACGTGGGCGTCGAAGGCGGCAAAAATGAATTCATTAATTTATCGAGGAGGAGCAAACAAAAGGGATTTCGAGGGACATTTGCTTCAGACTGCTTGGACCTCCCCCCCCCCCAATCTCGATGATTCATACGAAAAGCAAAACAATTTCTGAATGAGCACAAAGTACAACTCCGCGAGTCGGGATATACCAAAACACAAAAAATAGATAAGAGGAAGATAAAACAAAACAAGAGAGAAACGGATAATAAATTCCCAGTTATCGTCGCTCTTTTGAGTCGAAAAGTATATGAAAAAATCGAACATTCATAAAATTTGAGACGCCGTTATCCGTTTACAAGCGATTAAAACGATTATTTTTCGCGATGTTGCAATAAAAAATACGTCTTTTTTTTTCAATTGGTGAGTACGAATTTTGCAATTCTTATCTATTTCTATTTTAATTCTTGATTAGAGGCTTCGATCTATTTTTTGCCTCCTTCTTTTCGCTATTAGAATTAGTCATAAAACTTGCGAACTTGCTAAGAATTGTCACTTTTTTGAAGTTTTGGCCCGCTTGAAAAATGCTTTGCCTCCTCAGCAGTGGCAGACATGCATACAAGTCTATGTACAATATATCTATGTACATATTGAGAAATTCGAAAATTCCCAGTGGCATTTTCAAATTATGTAATACATAATATGTTGAAGTTTAGTCGTGCAAGTTCTTCAAAGCAAGACCGAAGAGATGTCCAAAGGGCCGGTGTCGGAGCCAACCTCGCCAAGGACCATCCAAGGAAGGAGGAGGCAGAGTTGGACAAAATGTAATTGAATTACAATGTAATCGTAATTGAATTACATTGTAATTGAAATTACTTTTTATTGGAATACTACTACTAAGTATATACTAATACTAATAAGTATAAAGTAATTACATTAAGATTAATTTTAATTCAAATTACATTCTGCCCAACTCTGGGAGGAGGTTGCCAGGACCGGGAAGTTTCCTTCTCCTGATGAGTTCAGTTTTACATTTTTGGAGTTTTAGACATTTTGTCTTTTAAATTTCGATATTGGGGCCCTTAGCCAGAAATTGGTTTTTAACATTTTCGGGGATTTAGGCTGTAAATTTTATTGTTTTGAATGTTTATTTTGAGGTTACAAGACAGAAAATTTGATTTTTTGAAGACATTTGAAAAATCATTTGGGAAGATTTTTTTTGCTCGCTTCCCTACCTTCCCCACCTGGGCCAGTTCACCTCTGCTCCTCAGAGAAAAATATATCAAGAGAGTTATAAAAAAAAATTTAAAACTGAATTTTCAAAGTTGAATACATATATCATAGCTTCCTTTACTCTCTGGACAATTCATTTGGATTTTTCCCCTAAAATTTAGGGGTTTTCAGGGGTGAATTGCTATAACTTTGAAAGATAAAAATTTCCAAAAAGTTAATAATAATAAAACCGATTTTATTTATTTATTGCAAATTAGTTAAATTCGAAAGTGGAATCATAATATATAATATTTTAGTTGTTCACAAATTAATGAAATATATCTGGATTCTCTACCATCATGTGAAAATGTCCGCACTAAGCCTTATTTAGTAGAAGGCTGCATAATTTTTATAATGCTTAGTAGCAAAATCATTCTCGCCATTAGATTAGTTCTCAACCAGTAGATCGTCTTGCAGATACTATGACGAGATAGTTTCAACTTAAACACAAGGACGAACTTTTTGTAATTCCAAGTTTCCCCAAGGTAAGTAAATAATTAACGCGGGAGGATTTTTTTTTCGAATGTGTAAATAACATTGAAACATTTAGTTGTTCGACTGACTGCAAACGTGAGGTCTCTTCGAAATGATCTCTTTTCGTTTAGGATCGATATGAGCTTGAATAAAATCAAGGTAAATTTTTATCAGTAGACGTAGCTTTCGACCGTGGCCTTTACCCTAACTCCTTAAAATGTAGAAAAATATCTATATACAACAAAAAAACGCTTATAACTATCATAAAAATGTTTTAAATCTGGATCGCTGTTTCATCCCGTTTTTTAATTAACAAATTTCCACTATCAGGAAGTCTTTGGGGAGCTATTGCACTTGAGTGTGTAAAATAGTTTTTTTTTTTTCTTTCCCGGGGGGGTGAAAAGTTGAAAGTAAAAATAGTTTATTGGTTAGGGGTGGAAAAATTTCCTCAAAAATCGGAAGAAATTCGGAGACTGGCAATCTAATTTATCGAAAATCGTAAAAATTTTTGAGCGAGTTTTTTTCCCTTAATTAAAAGCTCTTAATTATATAAGTAGGTAGGGTAGGTATTATATAAGTAGGAATTTTATTACTTATTAATTTATTATCGATTTTCTATTGATCTAGAAATGAAATTGGGGGAAAAACTTGAGTTGCTAAAAAGTTTTCATGAGCCGTTTGATATCGATGAACCGAATTTTCTGGGGAAAATTCAGAATTTACAAAACTGCATCAAGTTCAAAATAAAACTCGGAATATTTACCATTCAATAACGAATAAGAAAATAAAAAAGATGCAATTTTCTCCTGGGAATTCTCTTTTCTTGGAGGCTGCGTCACGGAATTTATTGACGTTAATTGAATCCTTGATTGCATGACTCCGTCCGTGAAACGTTTTGTCCGTAATTATACGTTAGATTTTCCAGTAGACCTTTCCGAAAACGTGGTTACCCCACTTTTAAAAGCGTTTAAAAAAATTCGTAAACAGGTATGGATAATTGAAAATAATTGAAGAATGGGAAATATTCGACAATTAAACGATAGTTTGCATTCTAGCGACAAAATTATGCGTTAAAACTTTCAGTAACCTTGGTTATGTACTTAGGTAGTTAAAGGAATAAAAATTCTTTTCAAAAAGTCATAGTTTTTTCTTGTTATCCGTCAAAAAGTGGTATTGCGGCCTAGGATACTGTCCGGTTTCGTCAAGCGGTTTTCCCAGGGGGGTGAGGCATGGAAAATATTGTGGAGTGGAGCAAATGGAACTTCCTCTGGGACACCTCTTGTGAGGACGATTTTTTCCCTTTAATTTTTACAAAATAAAACCTGCAATAATTGGACAGAACAAGAATTCGTTTATCATAGATAAGCATTACTGTCATTCGTCAATTGATTTATTGCTTCAGTTTATCATTTTAGATTTTCCAAGAATTTAATTAGCTTTCTCATTGTTTTCTGGTAAAATTAATCCGGCATCGTTGAGTACCTTTCTACCTACGTAAGCAAATTATAGTGAACAAAATTTCTAATTTAATTTTTGAGATACAATTTTTTTGTTGCCTGCCAGAAATGTAACGTTGTAAGTAAAATGAAATCCGAAAACAAGAAAGTAGGTACCAAAAGTTTCCAACGGAAAATTTGACTATGTATATAGATTTCTCCAGTAAACTAGCTATCTCAGAGAAATATGAGAGATATGAGCAGGTTTTCCAAAAATACGCTATGGATCTATCGACTACCGATGTACATATGAAGGAATCCATCTTCATAGAAATTGCATAATATAAATAGTTCTTCGTCTTTGAAGCTAATTATGCGCAAGAAGTTATTTTTTCTAAAAGGAAAATCTTGTAAATTTCGTTTTGCTTTTATGTTTTATTGCAGTATGGTTCTATCTCTAAACGACATGAGGTCTTTCGCCATTGGAGGCGTTGGTGCGTTTTTGTGTATTTTGGGGACGACCTTTTTCTTCACATGGCCTTCCATTATTCGAACTATTATTCACAAGGTAAATGTTACTATAATTACCCAATTATTTCTCCAAAAAAAGGGCCAAACGTGCTTTAAGGTTTTCCTATGATTAATGATCTTATTGTTTGACTTCTTTTTATATAAAATTAGCAACTACAAATAACGTCAGGTTCAGAGTCCTTTAGACTATGGAGGGATACGCCTATTCCTATGCACATGAATTTCTATTTATACAATTGGACCAACTACGAAGAAGTTGAGACTGAAAAACCGAATTTAGTCGAAATGGGTCCATACCGATTCAAGTACGATTTTTTAGCAATTTTTTTTTCTTCAAAAAAGTCCAACGTTGACTAATGATCTTCTTTGTAGTATGGAAGAGAAAAAGACGGACATTACCATGAATACAAATGGAACGGTCACTTTTCAAATTAGGAGGGTTTGGTATTTCGATAGTGAAAATTCAAAAGGAAGTTTGGACGATGATGTCACCACTTTGAATCCAGTCGCCATGGTATGAACTGTTTTTTGAAATTTTAGAAAGAAAATATTTTTATTTTTTAGAGTGCGGCGTTCACGGGGAGAAATTGGGCGACTCTCATGAAGATGTCGCTTGGGCTGGGGCTGAAGACGAATGACGTGACGGTCCAGGTCACTGCCAAAGTCGGCGATATTCTTTTTGAGGGCTATGAGGACCCATTGATCGATATGGCGAGTAAGCTGCCATCTTTTGCCGGTGTCAACATTCCCTTCGATAAATTCGCTTGGTTTTATAACGTAAGCTGCTTACCATGACTTTAGTGGCCTAGATCCAACCCCAAATCACACCGAAGTTTGCTCCTGTTTCTTTTTGTAACCTGCATTCCATATTTTCTATTTTTAATTTGACCAGAGAAATGGCTCGAGTGACAACGAAGGAGTGTTCACGATGGAAACCGGTGAAAATGGTATTGAAAAAGTCGGTGTTTTACAACGATGGAACTACGAGGAAACGACAGGCTTCTACCCTGATTCGTGCGGTCTCATAAAAGGATCGGCTGGAGAGCTCTTCCCTCCTCAGCAAACCAAACAAAACAAAGTCGAACTTTACTCAGCAGATCTTTGCAGGTAAAAGAACTTAGACAAAAATTATCAACGTTAACGTGCTATTTAGGTCCGTGGCTCTTTCGTTCAAGAAGGAAGAAGAGATTCATGGCATTACGGGTTATAAATACACCGGAGACGAATATACCTTCGACAATGGAACCCTTGATCCTAGTAATAAATGTTACTGCGAAGGAGACTGCGGACCTTCGGGAGTCCTAAATGTCACCGCCTGCCGATACGGAACCCCTGGCTTCGTTTCATTTCCCCATTTCCTTCTCGCCGACGACTATTACAGAAATTCAGTCAACGGGATTCATCCGGAGTTTGAAAAGCATAATTTATACATCACACTAGAGCCTGTAAACAAAACTTTATTATTTCCGTCCATAAAAATGGAGCTAAACGTGCAGAAAACAACTTGTTTCGTTGGTTTTTAAAGTAGCAAAAGTGTGTCTTGATCATGTTCAGACAGGAAATTTTGAGGTTAAAGATAAAAACAATCAATAATCTAGGCTATCTAGCTCCATTTTCAAGAAATCTTGATTAGGACGAATTGGTATGTAATTCATTTTGTATTGTTTGCAGGAAACTGGAATCCCTTTAGATGTAGCGGCGAGGTTCCAAATTAATTTATTAATGACGCAATACGATTATGTTGGGTAATACTCGTAGCTTTTAGTTTGCGAGTTCATAAATTAATTTCTTTATTTTAGTGCATTTAAATCACTTCCGACGGTCGTCTTTCCAATGCTTTGGTTCGAGCAGCGAGCTACCATTTCGCCGGAGTTGGCCTCGATGGTCAAACTGGCCCTTTACGCTCCTTTGATCGGCCAAACGTTTTCGCTCATTTTAACCCTCATCGGATGCTCGATGATCGCCTATGCCGTCCAAATCGCCAAAAAAGAGTGAGACCCGGAAAAAAAATGTTTGAAAAGCTAAAGAATACTTCCTTTTTAGGAGAAAAAAGCTCAAATTTCAAAAAAATGTTGTCAATTTGATGCCAATAAAGGATCCGCTTTTGCAAAAAAGTGAAGATAACGGAAGGTAAGTTTGTAAAATGAATTTTTGTATTATCAAAAGTAACTAAACCTTTTTCAGGATTGAAAGGCGCACTCAGGATTCTCCAAAGGTGAGAATCATTCCGTTAAAAGATCCTCTGGTTACCTCAAGAGATTCAGATCCGACAGAATCATCCGAGTTCAAGACTTATTTCGGATATAATTCATCATAGATATGAAGCCAATTTTTCAATTTACATATATTGTATTATAGTGTGCAAGTTCCCAACCAAAAAATTCGATTTTACGTGTAAATTGTTTTTGTTAATATTATTTGTAAATAACACGTTTTCTCATGGTATAACGAGTCATTAGTTAATCCTCGTTGGTACGAACTGGTGTTCTGAGCCATTCTATTGAACAAGATTGAAGTGACAGAAATAGTTTGCAAAAACGATCCAAAATAAAATCACCAAAAACAGTCCAACTAAAAAGTGTTTTTATCAGGAAAAAAAAAGAGAGTCACCATGAAGAGTTGATTCATCGGGGGACTTCGTAGTCAATCAAAAAAGTGTTGACCTAGTGTACTCCAGGGGCTAATAGATTCGGTCACCCCTGACCTGATTTTAATATCGAAATTTATTTCACCTATTTTATTTTTAGACCAAAAAGTACACATTTTTAAGAGTAAACAATCAATCTTCCTTATAATTGGACAAACAAAAAAACTTTCACGCGAAACAATAACATTTTAATAAATAAATAAAAAACAATTATTAAGTGATGCGTGTTATAATATTATTTTGAAAAAGAAAAATTATATAATTTTTTTTTTCTCCATAACAACTAGGCTGGCGTTTTCCTCAGTAATTCTCTAGAGAGCTTTAAGAAAATGAATAAAATGATTGAAAGGGTTCCAGGGGAAAATCCAATCTCGTCCAAATGAACGCCGAAAATTGGAATTGAAAATTCGAAGCAGTCAAGGTAAATTTTAATACTGTATTTTAAGATACAATTTTAATAATTATTATTCCTTTATTTTATTATTATGATTATTATTACGTAAAAATTATTGTGAAAAACGATACAATTTAATTTTACAATACATAATTTTTAGAAGAGCCGACATGGATGAGCATCGAAAATTACATATTTCTTATCACCTCAATATGGCCTTCGAATTAAGAAAAGGGGTCGAAAGTTAGGACCTAAATGGCCATTTTTCACAACTAGAAGCTGTGAAACACACAGTACAGTTATTTCAGGATAGTTTCCCTATGATTGGTAGGTACATACATACCTACAAAGAAGTGGTGCTATCTAGTAAGCGGCTCGAGAACTGGTTGGGTCATCGTTCCGTGGTGAGTCAGCCTCGTGGGGGGTAGGTGTGGAAAGGCGGGAACGCCGACTTGAAAACTCCCGACTCGGGATATTAGTTTGGTTTCGAGTGTGAAAGCGAGATGATCGCGAAAAAATTTCCGTTTTCTTTCGTCCTTCTTCTTCTTTTCCCTTCGTCATTTTTGACAGGTACGTCTGTCCTTTTTTCCTAAAATAATTAAACCAAAAATTTATCAAAAGAAAAAAAAATCTTTCAATGTTTCATAAGCCTCAATCTTTTGTGCATTTTTCGATATTGATGAATTATGTAATCACAGGTTGTGGAAAAATATAGTTCACTTGGAAAAATAATATCAACATACCTATTAACATCAAGACTGCTTGACAAGCAGTCCTTTTGAACGTGATCATTATAACATATCTGATTTAAAAGCTGGGACGACAAAGTCACTAATTAGGTGAAGCGCTTCTTCATCTCTATTTTCAAAACCGTTCCTAGATTAAGCAAATTATTATGTTTACCTAATTACTGACATTGGGAAAACATAATTAGAAAACTACCCGATTTTTGATTTATTTTAGCGAGTTTCATAGTTAGGTAGTTACGAGTTACCAAAGTTTATTTTCCTCTAAAAATTGAATTTACCTTTAGATTGGCATTTAGCCCCGTTGCTGTTAAACGATGGGTGTTTATGACGGATGAAATGACGTTTTGGCTCTCTTCTTGATAGTAAAAGAAAAATACACATTTTTCTTAAAACTTCTTTCGAAATTTGTTCACTCGCAACAAAAATATTTGTTTACTTTTAATTTAATGGACAAACACTTCCAAGAACAAACAACTCCGACGTAGCCCAACGTAGCAAAAAATACCTTTCCGAATATGTATTACTCTTTTTTTGGCCCCAAATGAAGATAAAACTCTTCCTTATGAAGGTTGAAAAAATTGACTTAAATGGTTATCATGTAAAAATAAAGAGCGTTAATCGTGGCATCTGATGGTTTGCAACTGGAAAAAGGCGTCTTGGGTAGTCCGACTGTGCATTGCCTCCCGGTTCTGCGGGTCACAAGGACTTTCGCTATGGCTATAAAAGGAAATCCGACGACTATTGAATTTCTCACATAAAATACATAATTTATTTTCCATTTTTTCAATAAAATCCCTCGTATTTGCTCGTAAAGAGGATCAGGATTTAAAATTTCGCAAACATTTCCAATTTAAAAAAAAAGTTTCTCGAACTTTTGAACAAGACATTTCACTTTTCTTTATTGTCTACTCTTCCCATTGTTGTCTCGTCATAAATGTGTCTGAAGTAACTTTTTCTCGCTTTTTAATTATGCCCCCATCCCTCCCAAATAAGTTTTCTAAAAGTTCCTGCCAGTTTGACCTCTTGGAAAAATGCAAAGAAGTTGAAGTTCCATATTAAATGGACATTAAAAGGAGGTCTTTAGGGCAAAAAGTTGTTGTATTTGAGGTATTTTAACAATAATTATCTTTCAAATTGATTTTTAAATGAGTTGAACATTAACACGTGATTGATACTTTCCAAATCGATTGTTTTCTAATGGGTTTTCACGTCTTCGAAAGTAGTTTAGTTCCCCTTCTTAAAGTGTTTGCTGTTAATCGATTGTGTGTTTTGTATGAAAGGCTTCATGTCTAAATTTAAACTTTAATCAACTCAAGTTACAAAAGAGCTCGAAACTATAATATAAAACTAAAAGTTTTTTTCCCCTTCGATTCAAAAAGGAGTTTTAGTGTTATCTCTTGATGTTTTTATCGTGATTTATGACTTTCAAAGCACACAAGATCGCCTTTTTTTGTGCGTGTGATATAAAAAGGGCCTTTTTAAAAGTTCCTTTATGAAGTCACTTTTTTAAAATGATATTTTCTGAGGCGGGAAAGTCGATATTGAGTTCAGTATCTGCGCAGGATCAGTAGCATTCAGGTGTCTTTTGCAGCAGAAGGAAGTCCTTCAGAATCAGGTTAGTGAAACGTGTTTTTTTTTCTATTATTAGTGGATTCAAACTTTGGATTTCCTATTGAATCGAATGTTCAGATTCTGGTTGATCTATTCTATTAAATGAAATAATGTTGTAACCATGTAGTTTACCTATTGATATTATAGTTTTAGAATGACTTTAAAGTTTCAAGTCGATTTGCTGTAGCAAGGTAATCGACAAATATGTACCTACCTGTTATTTGACGGTTGTTTGAAAATACGTAGAAATAAATTTTTTACAAAAAAACCCAGTGGGGAGCGTAGAATGTATTTATAACCTTCACATGTAGGTACATAAAAAACCACTTTATTGGTCGACATTGTCGCGGTCAGTTTTGACATTTAAAAAAAAATTCTATTTATCATTAACTTTATAATTTACGAACGATATCTTTGCGCATTATACTTCACTCTTCTGCCAATTTTTGACATATGTACTTCCATTTGTTGTTTTTTCGAAAAATATGATATTTTAAATAAGATCATGGCAAGAGTAAATAAATGAAATAATCATGACGAATGAGTTATTTTTGTAATCCTAGAGCACGCTGAAGTCTTCATTCTTTCGGTAACTCGCTTAATAATGAATTAAAACACCTAAATAAATAAAAAGCGGCACATAGGTAATACCCATAGTGACAAGCACAGTCAAAGCATAAAACGCGAGTAGTGAACGAAAAAGGGTTAATTTAGTTTTGAATTTTTAAAAATTGAACTCTCAAAGTTAAAAGTTTTATTATGTAATGAATGTTCCAATTTGGAACTATCAAATGTATAAATATTTGACGTAATTAGTTCTCTCACTGTAGACTTGAAAACCTGAGTAAATAATATAAAAGTGTCAAAGGATCCAATAGCCAAACTAGAGATCATGAGTTATTTATGATTTGTCCCTCTAAAAAATAATTCTATTATCAACGGAATTTTTCTTCTTTCTAAAAGCAAAATAAAGTTTATTTTAATTTTTATTGTAAGCCACTTGACACCTCTTATTGGTTCAAGAGGCATCGAAGTACTTCACCTTTTCAAAGAGACGTCCCTCAGCTTTTAACAAGTAAATACTTCAATAAAAAAAATTTAGCCATTAAAAAAAGTCAAATCACGTCTTTATCGTGGCACTCCGAATGGGAAAACAACCAAAAGACTGGTTAAAATTCAAAGCTTGTGGGGACACCACTCATTTTGGGCGCGTTCACCTCTAATCTCAATAAAATAGACGACCTTACAGAATATTTTTAACTGGACGTGCCAGAATCAATGACAATAGATTTGTTTTTCCGAAGCTCTAGGTACCATAGAAGGTAGTAGAACAAACTGCTAGGTTTGAACTTCAAAAACAGAATCTAAGTCTGAGATAATTCAGAAAAATTTTATGAACAAGCATGCCATTCTCAAGAATGGCCCCCACAAGCTTTAATTTATAAACTCTCAAAACAATATGCCAAGAACAGAAAATGCAAAAAGACGTCGTCATGTTAATCCACACCTTGCGTGTGAATAAGGTTTCTTCAAGAACGATTAAGTAGATACTCCAAAAATATAGTGCAAGAACAAAAACAAAAAACAACGGGAATTGCCTGATGCGAAACCTATCAAAATTTGAGGTTAATGATGTCATCTGATACATTTTTTAGTGGATTTTTAGCGGATTTTTTATTCTTACGGCAAACCATTGATTTTCGCAGCATAATAATGGCCATGGCACCAGAAAAGTTAAGGCCTACTCGTTGGTAAGAGCTTCCCAAACTCAAGGATTGAAATTCCTCCCAGTGGCTCTAGAGGAATCAAATCCTTCTAGTACAAGTATGTTGCAACCAGGAGCCTTAGGTTGCCTAACCAGTATCAAATCAATCGTTATCACGAGATTATCAGTGCGATCCTCTAGCATGAACCTTTGAGGGTGAACCGATGGATGGCGACACTGGATCAACTTACTCTAACTTTGTTGATTTATTCAACATGTAAAAAAACTAAAACTATGTTGCACATTGTATAATATTCGAAAACTACTAGTTACTTGGTTAATGGAGGGCCCCATTATGTATTTTCATAGTTATGATTTTGGTTTGTTTCCTTATAATATTATCAATATGTCAATATTAGAAGAC
Source organism: Orius laevigatus (assembly GCA_018703685.1). Taxonomy (NCBI): domain Eukaryota; kingdom Metazoa; phylum Arthropoda; class Insecta; order Hemiptera; family Anthocoridae; genus Orius; species Orius laevigatus. Next base: position 23,228 of record JAGWEN010000731.1, read on the forward strand.
TGACATTTTCGAAATCAGTTTCAAAATCTCAACGGAAATCGGTTTTCAAGTGACGCAACTACATCCTCCTTGATGAAAGATTCGCAGAAAAAATTTCAATTTTGTACTTCCACTATAAAAATATATAACGCTTTTTTAACGGTTTTTCTCAGCCTCTCCCATTTATGTCATTTAGAGCTAAAAATAAATTTTCCAAGGTATAAAGTAAATGTGCTGACTAAAGTATGACATATTGGACTTATCTCCGACCGTTTTTTTCCCCTTTTTTATCGGGCAAACGATATTCTATTATCGTATGAGGATCAAGCGTTTATTCTCGCGTCAGTAAGTATTTCCGAGGGCATATCGATCGAAAAATGCATTCGCCGGAATTAATCCGATAATTTTTAACCTTATTATTTATTAATAAACAAGAATGTGTATCTAATACTGCCAGTTTTTGAGCAAAGTCATTTACAAATTGGGAAATTCCAATTTAAAAGTTTTCTGTGTCCCTCGTCGTGAATCCATTTGGCTCCTGTAACCCTGAGGTCAAACCCCTCCGATTGTGCTGACTCTAAAAAAGCAGCTTCGTCATCAGGGGTAATATGGAAGAAAACGTCAATAAATTATTTCTTTGAAAAATAATTAGATCGCGGTTTGAAATATTATTTTTGTCGGTCTCGTATTGTAACGTCATGAGTGGCTAAATTTGTTTTCCCCTGACAAGAGCGAGTTTGCTCACCAACGTTGACTTCTTTTTTTTTCCTCGAGAGAGGCCTATAAAAAGGGTTTCTTTGTAAAGTCAAAATAAAAATTTAAATACAATGATGAAATAAGTCAGGAAAACCCTGACAAGACCCAGTACTTTTTGTGATGAAAAAATCCGAGGATCACGTTCTTTGGTTTGCTAGAGCCTCCTCGATTCACCATTTTGCACTGATTTATTCTGTCACTTATGCCTGAACTATAGTATGTGGATATAATTTCGAAAAATATCCCCCGCTCTTAAAATAGCGGTTAATTTGAGCCAGGCGTTACTTGTAGGTTGAACAATACAAATAATTTCTGTCAGGACAAGATTCGGCTATTCTTTGGCCGGTTGCCATATTCGGAGCTATTCAACATTCTCGACACGGACGGCGAAATTCGTAGCGACCCAGTAGAGGGTTCAAAGATCCTAACGGATATTGACCCAATATAAAAACGAAATTATGTAGCAAGGAGAAGAAATATTTGTGCCCCCACGGGTCAATTGATAACTAGAACGACGAGTCCAAGGTGAACTGTCCTTGTCAACTCGGTCCAATTTGCCCGGCATGTGCGCTCAATTTTTTACCCAGAAAGCCAACAGTCGATTCATTTATTCCAGCATTTCATTCATCCGAGTCCGAAATAAACCTTTGAATTTGCGAAGGATGGGAGTGAGATCATCCCACTGGGTGTCTCGTCCTTGGTTTTAAACGCACATTTTTGCTTAACTCTATACTTTTGTTACAATCGCTGTAATTTGTAAATCATTTTGAAAAGAATCAATTTGGAAGTTTGTTTTTTATCCACTTCTTTTTCAATGGCTCCATTTCGACTTGATTGAATGAATTATGTTGTCAGTCGAACCCTTTCATTGCCCGAAATTGTGTTAAGCTTTCGTTTTGAGGAAAAAACATGTCAACTTCAATAATAAAATAAATTTCCTCGTTTTTTTTGTTAAAAGTCATTGAATCGGAATAAAGGATCGTCCCCGTTCTTCCTATGTGGAACAATGAAATTGGCGCATTTAAAATTAATTACTTAAAAAATTACAATCTAGGACAAACTAATTAGATTCTTTAGATCTTAAAGCAGTCGACAATTCTTGTCTTTGCAAAGAAGTTGGGTCAAATGAGATAAATTGACAGGGGGGAGGGGGATTCATCGAATGTTGGTAATATTCTTGAAGTTTTTGGACCATTTTTATTCTACAAAACTTTTCCTTGTTTCTATTTTAACTGAGAGAAAATATTTTCATTTGTATTTTTCGATACCCTAAGGGTAACACGAAATAAACTGTACGAAAATAAAAAAAATCGTTTAGTCAGTGAAATATTGGCCTTTAAAATTTTTAAGTTCGACGACCCCGTTTTCCAATTTGTTATGACTATTTTTAAATAGAATCAAATGGAAGGGCGTATTTCTTAAGAAGCGTTATTTGACCTTGTTTATAATCGAGTCATTTCCCTTTTTGTCGTCCAAGTTCGAAAATTATTTTCATCATTTTTCGGATCACCTACTCGCCTTTTCGATCCCCTCTCCAAAAAATAAAGGTCTCTAGGTCGACATCCTATTTTCCCCCTTCCATAAATAAAAACAAACAAGTATGAAGGAGTACAGAAGTCTCAGCCTTTCGATGTCTTTTCAAGGATGGGAAACAACGAAAAATCGAGCACGCTTTGTGATGATTCTTTCAATTATTACCTTGCGAAATTCCGAAAGTGTGAATATAAAATTTAAACAAAGACAAAGAAGGGCAAACAATTCGATGAGTCAATATGGACACACGCCTCATTCCTCAGAGAGCCTCAAAATAACCGTTTTTCGTTTGATTTCTATTGTTCGAAATTCGACCTCGTTTTCAATTTGAAAATTTCCCCTTTTATTGTAGGCCAGGTTATTTTCTCGTTAGAGGATCCCCGATATATCTCGAGAAAAGCTATTTTTAAGCCGTCTCCTGCCCTTTTTCACGATACATCACGCAACGTCTTCGTTTTCCCTTATCCAATGAATACTAAGGAGTCGAATAAATTAATTCCGAGAAAAGAATTTGATCGATTTCGTGGAGCGAAATAATCAAACTTTTGTTGAGAGTGAATTATAATAATTAGGATGTTCGGCATGTGGATGGTTTCCGCTCAGGCCCTTCGGCCACATGATGTGGCTCCAGATGACGGCAACATTGCCTCACTCTACATTTCACTACCCAAATAAGCCCAAAAATACAGTAAATTATCCATCCTTCAGTATCAATTTTGTCCCAAAAGTCAAATCCATGGAGCTCCCTAATTGATGTTCAAATAACAATCCCCGAACCGGTTGAAAGCGGGCAAAATCAGTTGGCGTAAAGATGAAAAAGAGATTCGGAAAATACGAAAGCGAAAACGGTTACATCGACCATCGTAATAATATAATCAAAACTAGAAAGAGGAAAATTTTTAATCAGGTACCTAGGTTACCAGGCAACGTCGCTCAAAAATAGTAGTAGAGGGAAATGTTGGGTACCCAAGGTTTGATTTCATAGACATGTTTGCACTAGTTTGGAGGTGAACAAATCATAAGTTAAAGGTCAACATTTTTATTTTTTTGCCTGTATCTCGAAAACTATTCTTCTGACATGAGCAACTATAGCTCACCGAATTTTCTTCAAAATGCACTAATCTCTTTTGTCAATGGTGATTCCGTTATCGAAATGTCTTATTTTGAAAATTAATGGTTATCTAAAAAGACAATTTTTTGGCCCCACATTTGTCTATTTTTTGCGGGAGAGCTAGTCGTCTGATCGGGTCGGTGGCATTTGCGGTTGTGACAATTGCGGACTAATCCTATAATCCGATTAAATGGTGACTTTAGCGGATACCCCAGTGACATTTGCGTATACTCCTAGGAATTCCGTCAAACTAAAGATTTTTAAATGAAAATGTACGCGAAATAGCATCTTATAGTTTTATATTTACTTAACAAACTCTTGGTTCGTGAAATTTCGGGGTTTTGCCTGGCGAGGCTCTTAGATTTTCGTAGGTAATGATAAGAAATATTCGGTCTTCTTAATAATAAAAAATAATATGTAAATTAATAATATACAGATCCGTCACTTTCGTGATTATCTTGAAACTTGAACGTTCAAGTTGTTGAAAATCATGAAGGGAAGTTCTTATAAGCCAAGGAAGCCGAATCGGTTCCGGGACATTGCTAAGGAGCCTGGAATTTCGTGATCTTGGCAAATAACAGCAGGAGTAGGTTGAAATTGAGCATAGGAGCAGCTCATGAACTATGATTATCACATGGTTCGAATGGATATACTAAAGACTGGGGTAAATAAGGGACTAGGGTAAATATTTATGAGGCTATGAACAATTTCAGCGGTGGGGGGAGATAATCAGGATATCAAAGATAGTATTTGGAGACGGTTTTCTGGAGAAAATCCGACATTACCGCAAATGTCTCCATATCGTCGCATGTGCCACTTTTGGGGTATCTGCAAGTGTCACGACCGCAAAAGCGACGACACCGTCTGATTGAGTCCGGGCTAGGCTCATTTGAAAGAAAAACATTTTGAAAAGAAGAAGAAGAGGAAGAAGAAAAAAGTCTTAGCTCTCGCCTCTCCATCTCTCATGGTTCAAAAATGGTTAAGATTCAATGTCGCGATAAACACAAAGAAAGAAAGAATGTCGCGATAAACACAACTTTGTCGTTTTTCGAAATTCCGAAAGCCACGAAAGTGATAAAATTCAAGGAAGTTCCGTCGGAGTGAACCAGGAATTGCGGAAACTATTTTCCCTTCAGTCGTCGTTCCTCTGCGGCTTTTTTTAAGTCACGGCCCATTGAAGGGAAAGCGAAACAGCAAAAATGTTTTCGCAGTCGCAATAATTTAAATGAAAGGAAAACAAATTTTGTTTTCCCCCATGCAATTTTTTGTTGAATTATTTCAAATTCAGGAACGATTGAATAACCAAAAACCTTGAAAATATGCCGATCGGAAAATTTTATCTCGTCCCGTCTCTTTTGTGAACACATACATCACCAATTTCACTCATTTTATTAAAACAAAATAATCTATAAAATTCATTTGAATGAAAAATGGTCCATCTGCGTCTCTAAACGTAAAAAATCTCAGGTTTAGTCAGAAAAATAGCTTTAAAAAAAATTGAAAGCGATAATTTTTTCAGAATATTATGCCACACGTGACAAGCCATTAGTAATTCATGAAGCTTGACTTTTCCAAGGCACTTTTTAACGCCACATATAACTTTTTTGATTCAGACTTTTTTTACAGTCAATTTATTGAAACCCGGAAAGTTTTTTTTTTTAAACAAAAAGAACCAGACCTTGAGGAAAAACTTTCTTATTCAATTCAAAATTGAAGAGCTCCATAGAAAACGGGGATTTTCTTCTTTTCTGTCATTTATCTTAGGGTTTATTCATTTACTTTTCATCTCGTTCCATAATTGAGGGCTTTAATGATCAAATGAAATTCGTTCGAGTGTCTAATTAATTTTCTTTTATATTTTTGTTGCAGAATCGATGTCTGACTCGCTCAGCGTTCTTTTCCCGGAAATTGCCGACGACTTGACTCAAGTGACGTGGGCTCATGCGGTCAACAGCAATGAAAAGCTTGAACAAGAATTGAAAGGTTGATTACTTTTAAATTTTTAATGTAAGACATTGGGCTTGCATTATTAGTCAAAAATCGATCTTGTACTGGATACATACTTTGCTTGAAAATGGGGGGGGGGATTAAAATGCGGTCCCTGGAATTCATTTGCCACTGGGCCAATAGGAGTTATGAGGAGACAGTAACTCCTTTGCCAAAATGAAGGCCAGAAACTGCTTTGCCAAAAGAAACCCAGGGAATCCTGGGCCGATTGGGGTGATAGTGTGGATAAATTGTAGTGGTGGTTTCTTGGAGATGATCAACTAACATAGAGCTACAAGTTGTTTTAATGGCTTTGGTTACGTTATTGCAGGGAAGGCGATGATGATCGAAGCAGACATCGTTCTTGGGACTGTAATCGGCGACCGAAGCGGCCAGATCGTCCCTATAATGGCACATCCACCTCAAAACACCTCAGACCTCTCTCTTGAAATGTTCATCGTCAAATTTCTTGACAGTCAAGCCCAAAAAGGGATGAAACTCGATTTTAAAAGTCGTGAGGCGTTTTCAGCATCTGAAAGCATACTTGAAGAACTCCTCATCAACACTTCAGTAAGTTGTGTGAATTCATCAAATTAATGTATTTATATGTTTTTTTAGTATCAATTTGAATATCCTCTTTGGCTCAATGCTGATATAATGAAAGGACCTGTTGATAGTAAAACTGAGCCTGTTGATGCTGACTACTTCCTTTCAACTTGTGTAACTAAATTTCCGATTGCAATGCCATCGATTGGATGGACGACACGTTATGGCTCTGGTGTGGACACAGGTTGAATATTCTTGGTGTTTTTAATTTTGTTTTAATTGATAATTTGAAGGAAGCTACACTCCAGAAATGGTGGCAAACATGACTGACGCTTTAAATAGAAATTTGGTCGTGAAACCGGTGACGTTTGCTGTTAGGGCGGGCCTAGCGGCGCAGTCTTATGACGTCTTGAAAAATTTAATTGCGACCTCTGTGCCTGGGACGACGCTGACGGTTTGGTGCAGTTCGCCGAATGACGTCACTGATATGGACCTCCTGAGGAAGCTCATTGAAGATATCGGACGTGATAAAATTTACCTCGACCTCCCACCTGATATGATGGAAGGTCTGAACTCGTCTTCGGGCAATTTGATCGGTAAGTGCGCCCTCGTCGCCGCCTCGACACTCCTCGCCTTCAGCACTTTCAGGCACCAATAGAAATTCTGCGCTTCTTTTTCAACAATCACAGAACATGCACTATGCTCAATAAATTTTTTTAAATGACTTAAGAATATCAAATTGCTTCAAAAATTAGACTCAGAATAACACTTTTCGATACAAAAATAGCTCAAAACTACAAAATATAGTTTTACCCTGTAAAAAAAATAAATCCCTTTTTTCAAAAGATTTTTCTCATATCTAAAAAAAAATTTAAACCAAAGATTGTCAAGATAAATTTTAAAGTTTCACTTTTCTGTACTTTTTCCAACATTAAAATGTTAAAAATTCAATTTTTCAACTCTAAAAATTTAATTAGTTCAAATAATTAAATTTTGCGTTCATTGTAGAGAAACTACTAGACAATCATAACTAACATCAAAATGTAAAAAATAAAAGAATAAAAGGAAATCAAAAGCTTCCATTTTATAACATACATAGAAAATCCGCTAAAAGAAATTAAGCAATAAAAATCAAATTTTTAAGTTTTTTTTTGTAAATAATCATAGCTTCCATGTAAATGCTTACTTAATTGTGTAAAGTTATGTAAATATTAACAATTTTTTTATATCCAACTTTTTGTGTTGGAATAAAACAAGAATAATTTTAATTTTATTAAAGAATGTAAAAATAATTGGGAGGTTCGTTCCACCAAGTGGATTTTATTTTTTGTTGTAAATAATGTATAACAATGATTTTTAACCAATAAAAGATTTTAAAAAATTTATATTTAGCTTTTATTTTGATTATTTTTCCGCCTGCTTTTGGTTTGCTGAGTATTTATGGTTTTTTTGCTTACTTAATTTATTTATTTTTAGATTGAACAAAAAAGATAAATTCTATTTCGATTTGTTTTTAGGTTTGACCTTTTGATTTTTTTGAGTTATTCATGTACTTTCCTAAAATAAAAATAATTGTTTTCATTTATAATTTTTTTTTCTGTATTTCACGAAGTTTGTTCTGAGTTTTACGGATAGAGTGTGCCAGCGGTATTCTTTAAACTCTACAATCTCAAGGGGTGCACCACAGAACTTGAACTTCGCCTACCTATTGGCTAGTGGGATACTTTAGTTGGATTTCACTACAGGGTCGGATAGGTAACCGGAAAATTTTCATAGCGATCTCAAACCTAGCTATAAGGGGACCTATTTGTAATAAAGGAGCAGTATTTACATTAGTTAAAAGGTCTCCTAGTGTCCAAAAGGATAAAAATAAAGCTAAATAGGTCTCTTTTCGTCGCTGAAGGACAAATCTAGTTAAAAGGGACCTTCGTGTTCAAAAACGACCGTAATCCTTATTACATGTAATGAACCCACATATGATTTAATTTAATAAAAATATAAAAATAAGAGTAATGTTACAAAAAACCATGGTAAAAGGTTCCCTTTTTTTGTCTTAATCCAACCTATCTAGTTAAAAAGGCCAATGGTGTCCAAAAAGGATCAATAATCAAGCTAAAAAGGGCCCCCTCGTGTCCAAAAAAGTTCAAAAACCTTTCTAAAAAGGGCCCTATTTGTCGAAAAGTAATAGTGAACAGTTAAAAGAGCCAAAAAAGAAAGAATAATCAAGCTAAAAAGGGCCCCTCGTATCAAAATCCGCTAAAAAAAAAAACATCAAAAACTTGCAAAAACCTATTTACCGTAAAGGGAAAGGATTTGATCCTTCATTTATGAGGAAGATACTTTTTTGGAGGAAATCGACCCTTTACAAAGGAGAGAGAGGTTTTGCTACTGATAAGAAATGTCTGTGGTAAACGTGACCTCATGGCTTTGCTTGGTAGGCAGATACCTACCATTTGGAAACTAGGTTTTTAATACAAAATTGTTAGACTCTGACTCCTCAGTATGGCAACTTTCAAAGATTATGACCCTTTAGCACATTCAAAGGAGGTTTATGAGTTATGACCCTTATTATTTAGTGATACTGACACTTTTCTAATAGAATTTTGATCCTTCGGGCTTCGACACTTTTTAGGAGGTTTACGTCCCTTATTTGACAATAATGACACTTTTCCAGAAGTATTTTAATCTCTTGACTTAGGTGTGTGTTCGCCTTAGCGAGAACCCAAGCCGTGAAATCACAGTTGATTAGGTAAGTTTTTATCAAATGGAAGAAAAGTGCATAATTGTTTTCTCTTATGGAATAATATTTTATTTCTATATTTGTGTTTTGCTGGCCATAGGCAGAAGTTTGGAGCTTAAACTTAGCCAAACGTGGTTTTGTGAAGGTCGAAAAAAAGAGAGACCCTTCAACGTATTTCCTTGCTTCATCCTATAAAAGAACACTCTTTTCCGGTGCGGTTCAAAATGATAATGGGAAGCATTTAAGGTTCTGGGGTTGGGCATCCCCATTGTGTGACCCGCAACGCCTTCTTTCACCGTCTTCTATTCGAATTGTACAACTTCTCCCAACTTACCACTTCCGTTATTCACCTTTTATTTGAACACCTACGTGGATTCAAATTATTTTTTAATCCGGTTAAGTTTTCAATGAAATCAAGGCATTGTTGCGGGAAAAAGCCCTGGGTACAAAAATTCTATTTTTATCACACTGCTCACCAGGTCAGACATTTACCTTTTCATTATTGGAATTGGTGGGAAAATTCATTAGTTTCTAAATGCCGGCCATTTTCCCGAATTCGTGAAACTTGTTCGACCTTTTGACCCGGAAGAAAAGTTTTTAAAATGATTAAATCTTAAGTTTCCACGAAGAATAATTAAATTCGGCCTCGAAAACGATAAAGCCCAAAGTTGATCTCACGGAAGTAAAGTCCAAACGCTTTTCCGAAAGGTTCAACCAATTTTGGAGAGTGCCCAACATTTCGAAAGGCGTTCCCGATATTTTTGATCACTAAAACTTTTTTTACATTCATTTCCTGTTTAAATTTTTCTCCCGAAGGAAAAGTGGTAAAATCAGTTCCGTGCGCTCGTTTTATGGAGCTCTAGCACGTTTTGTCGAACTCCGGCGCCCTTTATACGTTCCGTTAAGAGTGGCCACCCATAAAAAACGATCCGAATACAAAAGTTATTCGAGAAAAGTCTCGAAGTGAAGAACGTCCGGAATTTTTATGGATTATACAGACATAAAGGGAAAAAATCAACGTTTTAGATTCAAGTCCTAAAACCTAGTTTATCCTCAATATTTGCCCCAACTAAAATTACCTATTTACTCAAATAATAAATGGACCAAATGAAAAATCATCCGAATTCTATTGAGTGCAAAAAGTTTACCCAGTTTACGAAAGATAATTCAAAAGATTACAATTTTTTATATCTCAAAATACTGAGGGGAGATGATTTTGTCATCAGTTATCTTTTTTTTGAAATGAAAATACCCGTTCCGGGTTATCTGGATTGTGAGCATGTAATTTTGTCAAAGTGAAGCATATAAAGTTTCACGAAAACCCTTCGAAACTTTTCTCTCTCCTAGATTGTCCACGAGCCAGTATCCAGTATCGTTTGAAAGGATGTTTTTGTTGTTTCCTTATATTTTTCATATTTAAAGTGATTAATGGCGCTAGAAGTCCGAAACTTTGAGCAATTAGTTTCGCCGACTGCTTAAACAAATGAATGACTTTAAGGAATTTAGACTTAATTACTTAAGAACAAGAGAACGTACCTAAGTCGATTTAACTTCTAGATCCTTCTTCAATGGAAGAGCTTTTGTTACACAACCCAGGGCAAAATTCTTAACATCATAATTTTGAACTTCAAACCTGAAATCTTAACTTCCTCAAAAAGATTGCATTACAATCCTCGAACTCGCGACAGGAAGGGGTCGTAGGGTCAAAATGACCCTTGTTCTTCATCGGACATGACTTTGCCTGTGGTGTTTTCCGTCGCAACTTTTTATCGAACCTCTTCATTGAGGAGGGTGGGGAGGTGATGGGAGAGTGTGGAGATGGTAGTGGATGAGGGGTGTTTGGTGTCTGTGGAGAGGTCTGTAGACAAATTGAGCATTTTCTATTTTACTGCTCAGTTTATTCGTTTAAGTAATTTTCGGTCTAAACGAAATGTATCTGCTTGAAAACTTGAGTCTGGACTATGTACCTGCATACTTATATTCTGAAGAGAGAGAAAAATAAAGAGTTGTTAGTCTGTTTAAAGGAGATAGGAGTTAAGAAGATAAGGCGGTTTTATACTCGGTGCTACTGTCTTGAGAACGGTATTAACCGGAAACGTGTTGATGTTGAGCAGTGTTTGCTCTCGGCACACCCCAGATTTCTCATGCCGCTGGTATTTCCCGGCTTTAATTACATTTCCCGGCATTTTGAGTCATGAAACGAATTTAAAAATTACATATTTTTAAGCGAAAAAACTGGAAAGTTCACGTCCTTTAATCGAAAATGTCCTTTGCCAAGTTGTCTGGCGGCCTCATGTATCAACGCCAAGTGTGTCAATAGTGCATCTACTTGGGATTTTAATTTTGTTTTTTAAAAACAAATTCTCGTAACGATATAGAATTTCTGAAAAAGCGAGTTTGATAAATGATAATGCTTCTCTGAAAATGTCGCGATTATCCGTTTTGGCGTAATTCCGTTGTAAACAGTTTCTGGGTATTGAATTCGAGCGGATAATTGAGACGCGATATTGCTAGAGTGGGAGTGGGCTCTATTGAGGCTATCCTATGATCTAATGCATTCGCCTGTTAATACTTATTAGACATGTAAATTTAATCAGGGTGACCAATCACATAGCATACAGCAGGAAATTACGATAGGTATACCTTGATTACGATCAATCCATAATACCCTAATACCCATAAAGTAAACAGAAGCGTTTCATTAAATTTTTAGTCCCATTCCAGCTACATCAAACATTTAATCAAACTGTTTAGTAGCCCAGAACTTGGTACCTAGACAGAATCACGTTTGGTAGAAATTTTTCATTAGTTTGGTACAAATTTTTTTCTATAACTTCACACTTTTTGTACCTACCGCACTGATTTAAACGGTTCTGGTTTATAAATTAGTAAAACTTCGTTATAACGCTCTTCTGGGGACCGAGTAAAAGGGCGCTATAAGCGGGAAGTCATAAAAATCCTTAAAAATAACTTAAAAATCTATTTTTAAATTGATAAATGTACCTCATAGGCAAATCTTAGGAATGAATACGAAAAAAAAACTTTTTCAAAGTTTTTAGGGGGCAAAACGAAAAGAAAAAAAAAATAGGAAGCACTGAGGACTCACTTTTTGATATTTCAGCTTTCGAAGTAACGAATAATTTCAATTCGAAGTAACGACTTCTGAATTCGTGGAAACATATTGTATGGGTTTGTTTACATAAAGTCATTGAATCTGCATTTTCTCAGAATCCATTATGAGAAAGCATCCTTTTTTAAGGATAAAACGTCTTTTATCTTAATTGGTTTTAAAAAAATTGCACTCGACATCACTTTTTTGTCTAATCCTATTCAAAGAAATGACAAAATTCGAAGAAAAAAAATTTTGTTTTCCATCGAAGCGCTATAAACGGGAAATTGGAGCGTTAAAACGAACAAAATTCCTTTGGAAATACACCCCCAGGGACCGGGACCAGGGAAAAAGAGCGTTACAACCGGGAAATCGTTATAAACGGGAGCGTTATAACGAAGTTTTACTTATCATCAAAATCATGCTCTATACGGTGCAACGCCCCTATAATAGAGCACCGTGGTGTGCCCACTGGTTTCGAATTTCCCTTATTAAACTGCTGTTAAAATTTTCCCATTTATCGCTATTTTAACTACATACATATTAGATCTTACCATTACCCCAATCCAATCCCTTTCCACCGACTGGTTGATTCCCTAGGACCAAAATTAGCCCCAAACCTCCAAATTACGCACTCAATATTCCCACCATTTATCACCAGATTGAACCTTCTCAATACCCCCATGGCCCCATCTACCCTTATTATTCCTTCCCCATCACCTCCTCCATCCACCAGACCCCAGGAAGGAAGTAAGGTTCAAATCTGGGCTTTGAGGGTCACTTTGAGTTATATCCAAGCCGCCCCCCCCCCATCACCTATATGAAATCAGAAACAACAGGACCTGGAGTAGACAAGGCTGGATGCGTTCATCAACGAAGGTGCACCTAACCAAAACAGAGCATCCACTCTTGGGCCCATCTGACCCTGGCCATTTTCACATCGATGGGGAGGACATGATCTTCGAATTTTCTTCTTCCAATTCTAATTTTTAGGGTTGAATTTAAAAACCGTTATTGACCTTCATAAGAGCTTGAGTTCCCCCCAAAAATCTTCTCACTTTTCAGTTTCTTTACTATCTATTTAAGTCGGTACGAAAAGTCAAATAAATAAAAAAAAGTGAGAAAAAAGATTGAAAGTGGTGTGAATAATTAATAAAAGTTACTAATTGACTAGAAATGGAGCGTGAGGAGGGTGGCGACGGTGGGTTAGATAAAAGGGGGAGAGGTGGGATTTACGAGAAGGGGAGAGAGCGAGTTCGGACTTGTGTGGATATCGTAGTTCAGTCCTTCGCGCGGTATGATGTAGTGAGGATGTACGGGCTAAGGGTACTTTTAATATTCGCGGTCTTTACGACCGCTACGTACGCGACTTCCGCGCGTTTTTCCAATTTGGATCGCCTTTTGAACAGGCTAGACGGGAGCACCGAGTCGCCGGCAGAGTCCGAACCTCCTGTCACTCCTGGACATCGGATTCGACATGGACACTGGCAGCAAAATCAGCACGAGGTCGATTTTGAGGATGACGATGACGAGGATGATGATCTCGATCTACTCAACGAACCTCAAGCGGACATACACCAAAGAACACCATTCACAACATCGGTAAGTTTTTTTTATAACCGAAAAAATACAAGCTCAAAATTTTTTAAATCTAATCAGGATCACTCAAATAAGCACTTATTAGTACGATTGCTAGTGTTAAAAACCGGTTGAGTAGTTCCAGAGCAAAATTTCCTCTATAAATTGATTCCCAGCATGGCCTACAACATCTTGGAAAATCACAGTGAATCCTTCTTTTGGAATGTAATGTGTACATATGAACATAAAATAGAGTGACCTATATTTTAAGGTTCTCAGAGCATCCTGATCGCACTTTTATAGGCCTCTAATCTTGAAGTCTATAGCTGCAGCCATTTCCTTTTCTTCAAATTTAAAGATCGTGGTGGTTATTTTTGCTTCCCGAGTCCGAATATGAGGAGAGGGTCGCGAACCCGAAAAGCCCCGCATGGATCGTAAATTAATAATTCCAATTAAAGACGATTTAAGGGGATGACATAAGAAAGCCAAATTCGGGCCAATTGCTCCCAAAAAATCGTCGCTCGTTAATTTTGATTTTCGAGAACGCCAATTTAAAATTTATTGGTCTAGGGAATCAGACAAGGACGAGGAGCAAAGAACTTTTCCACGACCATGATTGATTTCAAATTAAGTTTTAAAGTATTTCATCGGATTTCCGTAGGAAAGTAGGCTATTGAGGTGGTCGTCTCGGAGGCTCCCAGGCCATATATATAAGAGGCTTATATATTCGTGATCAGGAAGCTCTGGGGATCACAAAAATATAGGATGTTCCTTTCATGTTTTTAAAGTAAAAGTGGCCATCGAGATAGTTGTCGTGACACTGGGAAATAAGGAAACGCTAGAGACTTGAGTTGGCTGAAATTTTGCTCAAGGAGCTGGAAAAAGTGACATTATAAAAATCGGAAAATGGGCTCAAGAACTTAATTTTTTTTTCTGCCTTAACTAGGCACCAAATTTTCTAGGTTTTAAAATATCCTGCAAAAAATTAATTACATAACTAAATTATGATCAATGGGTATAAATAGCTTTAAACTCAGTGGTTCACTGCAATCGATATCCCAAAAAGGTTCTAATTATTAGAATGACACACCAACCTTATTATTCATTTATTGCCATTTTTTAAATGAAAAAACGCACTCCATCCAGGAAAATCGGTGAAAACCTTATTTGACCTACATCCGCTAAGTTTTGACTAACTTGGATGGAAAATTAATGTATGACTCATAGTGATTGTATTATGGGATTTATTTTAACTTTTGCTCGTTTGATAATTTTTGTTTGGTTCATTTCGACGGGTCATGAGGTAAAAAAACATTTTCGGCTTTATTACCATTCTCGAGTTAAAAGTGACCAACACATGGCTGTCAAGGGAAATAAAAATACAGGCGTGTGAATAATGGAATCCTGAACTCTCACCCAACTTTTATTCCCCGTCTGGGCTCTCATGCGCCCCATTTTTTTCAACCAGTTTAGTGAATTATAGTCGGGACGTTTTCCTTTGATTTTCCACGAGCTAAGGCGAAAAAAGGTTCGAAAATCGTTTTCCTTTTTTCCCCTCCGGACGGATAATCGCTCCAAACAAGAACTATCGAAAGGGACCCCTCTTTAATTTTATTTAATCCAATCCCATCCATCTTCTATTGTCACTGGAAACGCCATTTAAAAGCAATCCGCACGGGTAAACGCTTTTCAATTAAATTCACCATTTTTTTACCCAGTTCTTTATATATCTTTTTTATTTATAACTCCTCAATTAAATTTTTTATCCCCTAATTAGTTTGTATAAAGAACATCCTTTTCAAGATATTCAAAGGATTTGTCTGGATTTTGCGTAGGATGAATGTTCTGAAAAGATTCGGATGAAAAGAATTTCGGATTACTTAGGTAGATACGTATATCTATGCAAAATAAGAAACTATTGCAATTATTGTGTACCTACGGTTTTTCCTACATTGTGCAACGCTAATTATGTGCCTTCCCTTTTCCTTCTAGTTATTGAATAAAATAACGCATTCAGTGCCAAAAAACTTAATATTTCTTTTATTTTCTCTTAAAATAAAGATGTTGGTATATAATTAGTCACTCGTTTTATGTCTCATTGTTCAAAATGTTAATCCACAAAAATGTGTAATTTATAGAGGAATTCTTTTGTCAAGGCCTGCAATAAAACAAATAAAAATGAGAAGGTACAATTTTAAGAAAAAGGGCTGGTATGGAGGAGGGTTTTATAACTCGAACTTTCCCAAAACGACTCTACAAAATTCTCCACAAACATATCCCACCTTCCCTCATCATCCCATACGTTCCGTCACCTCCACTCTCCCATCACCACCCCTACTTGTACCCTATCGCCAATGTAGAATGAATGCAAAGTGAAAAGTGTGATGTGGATGACAGGACGCTTCATAGTTCACTGAGAGTATCCAATAATGCGGACTAATTAGAGGGCATCGGTGTCGGATTCCCACGTGTGAAGACGATGACAAATCGTGTTTATTTAGTTTTGTTTACCCTCTGTTGTGATAGGGCTGACGAAGAGACCTTCCGGAATAAACAACCTCCTCCACCTAGTGCATACTTCGTTTCAAAACTTAAAATCTCAAACTTAAAATTACGGATATTCGGCTATAAATCAGTTGCGGAAACCCTCGTGTGCGGATATTCCAATAAAACGGCGAAAATCACGCGATCGTGAACCCATAATAAACGGGAAGTGGGTAGTCTCGGAAACATAAAATTTTTCACCCGAAAAATCAGCGAAATTGCTCACCTTCGTGGAACATCAAGTCCAGTCACCTGATTGTCCCGGCGCCAGGTCATCAAGCCTCCACCGCTAAAGATGCGTTATGATTGTACAAATTAGAGGAGATATTTGTAAGCAAAAAAATTCCCCCCATTGACTTCATAAATATTTAAAGTAACCGAGAGGAAAAGCTAACATAAAATCGTTCACCCGAACGATTCCGTTGTTTGCGGGAGGTTTGCCAAAAAAGAGCCACCTCGTAAGCGACACCGACCTCAACCTAGAGATCATGCATTTTCATTTGATGCCAACTCTCATAAGCTTTAAAAATAATATTAAAATTATCTTCTATAGATATAAACCGCCCTTCTTTACGTTATCTTCACGCAACGCTTCATTACCATAATATTTCTCTCTCTTCTCACCTTACGTTTTAGCGAGTTTTTTTTTATTCCCAGGATTAGTCTGGTGTAGTGATGAATGTTGAGGATCTCAAGGAATTAAAATAAAAGGCGAGGCTCCTTTCTGGTATAAAAAATGGCGAATGCGAAAAGGCTAATCTCTTTCTGGGCCGATAAACGCTTCAAGCTTTTAACCAGAAAACATCCTACGATAAATGAAAATTTGAGAATTAACGAATTTGGCAAACAAAAAGGCTCGAGAAGCAGCGATTTCTTCCAAAAAAGCCCCTCCAAATCCTATCTTTGATATCCTGATTATCCCCTTCCCCTGCACCCAAAATAGCCTCTTATATCTAGGTATCTAGGATCTATTCAAACCATGTGATAATATTTTCCAAGCCAAAAGTTAGAGACCTCGGGGGACATTCCCGTCTCGATTTTCAATCATCTCAAACCTTCATGTTTCGAGAAAATCACGAAATTCCATGGCCCCAGCAAAGTCCCAGAACCGATTCGGCGATTGGAACTGTTATCAACTGTAATCCTCGGCTTATAAGACCTTCCCGTCATGGTTTTCAACCATTTCAAATCTTTAGGTTTCAAGAAAATCACTAAACCGAAAGTACCAGAAATGCTTCCTTGATTCAAGCCATTTTCAACCAGGATTGGAATGACCTATATTGGCTATATAGAGGAGATCGTCCTGTTTACGAATATAATCCAAGCATCTAAGCCGAAAGCCTCCGTGAGGCCGACCTCAATACCCTGCTTCCTCCGGAAATCCGCTAAATGTAATTTTGTTTCGTGGATGTTATGATATTGACAGTTGTGAGAACGAAATCGTGAATATCCAAGTCGTTAATCATTATCTAGTAAAAGGGTTGGAAGACGAGAAAAGAATCCTTCCCGGTCTAGAGTCCCACTTACCCCTGAACATTGTTGACAGAGAAATAAATCGAAGGGTTTGTTTCAGCGTGAAATGCCTTTAAATTGGTCGCATTTTCTTTCCTTTATTTACGATATAACGTTGGATAAAGAGAACACATTCCTTTATTTTCCTTCAAGGGCCCTTTTTGCAGATTTGAATAATAAAAAACGGCAAAAAAAAGGAATGACACCTGTCTGCCAACTTGGATTCCGTTTTTATTTATAGGTTGAAAACAAGAGAAAAATCTAAAAATAACTTTTTGAACATTTTTTGCCATGTTTCCTATCCTAGATTCAGAGAATTCACTGGGAAACGATTTTAAAATTGAAGGATTTTTCACTTTTTCAAAAGAGTTTCAAAGGCACACAAAAGAATTTTTGATTTATTCAAACTCACGTATTTGCCTTATAGGTACCTGGGAATTTGGATGGGATTTCGAAAAGGAAAAGAAAGTTTTGGATTTTTTCGAAAATTGATTATTAAGGGGCGTCGAAAAGTTTAATTTGGTGTAAATAAAAAGATCGAGACGTTGAACTTATCTTTGATCGAATTCATTCAAAAAGGCTGAGCGTTCACACGAACTAAGGAGCGGCTAATCTATCATCTCGGGCTCCGGTGTAAACGGGTGAGATGGTCGAACGGTAATGGGCATTACGTGTCCAGATGAATTACCCTCAAGATGGATCTCTAGGACGTAATGCGGAGTATCATGAGCACGAATGTGCCTCAGAGCCTCCATTCCGTCGACCCTTATTAAGAATTTAAAGGGGGTGAAATCCTTTCCGGTGTTTTGGCCCTAAATGAACTCTCGCTGTGAGTTCGATTTTCCATTAGGCCCATTATAGGCTAAAAATAACTTATCCATAAATCTTTCCCCAGTTTTTCGATCAAATGTCTTCGGGCCAAACTACTTTAACCACGCCCCCATTTGGACGCTAACGGATAAATTATTTCGTATAAGCGACCGAACTAGGCTTTCACGCCGGTAAAAATATTGCTCGACGTGACGGAAATATCCTTTCTCTATTTTAAATTTTTTTGATTGGAAAAAATAATAAAATGAGACCTAGAAGTCAAATATTTTTCGAGAAAGTTGCACATCTTTTGATAATACATAATTCTGGGTTCTATAGTGGACAGTGCTACAGATTTTCGTAAAACTATATTACATAATATATTTGGTTGTTGGTTTTGCCTTCTTAAATGGACAAAAATCAGTTGATTTGAAGTTTAAGCTGAAAAAAGCAGTCGTTTTGGGCAATTTTTTGTTAGAGGGGGAGGTGGGGGAGATAAGGGTGGTTGGGAGAAGGTGATGGAGATAAGGGAGGCTGGGAGGAGGTGAGGGAGATAAGGGAGGTTGGGAGGAGGTGAGGGAGATAAGGGAGGTCGGGGGGAGGTGAGGGAGATAAGGGAGGTTGGGAGGAGGTGAGGGAGATAAGGGAGGTTGGGAGGAGGTGAGGGAGATAAGGGAGGTTGGGAGGAGGTGAAGGTGGTAAGGGAGGTTGGGAGAAGAGGGAGGATAAGGGGGAGGTTCTGCCTTATGAGGAGATGGAGGAGATAAGGGGGATGTTAGGTGGTTGAGGTGATGCGGAGGAAGTATTTGGTGTTTGTGAATTGATCTGTAGAGCCCCTAATTTTGAGAAAAAGTTCGATTATGGGGTTCTAATTCCGTAGAAGTCTGACGTATTTTCTTCTGGGGAGCCTCAAAACGGGTGCTCGTGAGCTAAATGACATCTGTATAAACGACCGTGAGCATTTATAATTGAAGGAATGCATTTAGAAAAGAAACGCTCGGGCCTCTGAAATATGATAATAAGGAGAAGGGCCTATATCACACCTAATAACGTGAGCATCACAGAAACGGACTAATGACAAAGAATTCCTTCGTGAGAGATGAAAAAAAGATGAAAAATCGCCGATTTTTTCAAAGTAAGAGATATCAAAAGCCGAACCTTTTAATCTTTCGACCGCCCACAAAATCAGCATTCTTTCCCCTTTTATAAACATTCTGCGTTTTCGCTCACGACAAAGTGGATGATGACAAACAAGATTTTATAATCAATAAATGACGCCTTTGACATCCTTTGTTCTATTTTGAAATAATCTAATTATGTGCGAGGTAATAAATTATAACGCCTGTTTATGATCGTAAATTTAATTGCGTAGATACTAAATATTGATTAGTATGTAATATTCAAGGTTACAAACAATTTTTTTTCTTCCTCTGTACTTATCAAGAAAATCTTTAAGTACCTACGTATTTTTTTAGGTAGGTACCTACACACCCAATATTTTATTAATTCTTCTCAGATTTTAAATTTAAATTTTAAGTTCTATAAAACCCTAAAAATCTTGAACCTACTTTAAAAAAAGTGAGTATGAGTGGAGACCCAAATTTTAAGGGGTTTTTCTCATGATCTGTACCAAATTTCAAGTAGATTGTTCTCAGGGAGAATAATATGTAAGTACCACCCTGAATATCTTAAAAATTGAAATTATAAGGCTTAAACCTTTCAATGCTCTGGGCCCAAATAGATTAAAATTAGCCTAGATTATATTATGAAATGACCAAACCCTATTATGCTACTAATCAAAAGGAGAAAAAGGACAAAAAAAGGAGTTTATTTTATGAAATAAAATGAAAATCGCGCTCTTGACTTGATGAAAAATTGTTTGAATCTAGAACCTTTTCTTGGAAAACTCGGTAGTTCGAATGTAATTGATTTGCCCTTTTAGAAATGTTTTTTAGTGTTTGACCATTTTCAATCGAACCTATTATCTTGTCTTGTCCACGAGTCACGTTTTTTTCCCTTCCTTTTTGGTTGGATGTGAGGAATGTTACTTAACAAGCTGAAAACGTCCTCTTTTGGCGAAGATGGGGAGGGTTTGGGGGCGGTGATAAATTTTCTTATTTACTCCCAAGCGCGTGATAGTTTTGTCAAAAAAGAAGGAGAAAAAAAACTGCTTCGGATTGGAGATTGAATAACAATGTCAACGCTTTTAATGCTATTTGAGGGACAGGGAATAAAAACCTATTTGCGGATAAAGAATCATGCCGTCCCACACCTTTGAGAGATTACGGGTGAATTCCTTTACACCACCTTCCCTCCCACAATCAGGGGTTCGAAATCCAGCTGGCATGAACCTCAGGCCACGTGGGGCGCATAACAGCTTCTTCAGCGAAACTCCACCAAAAACGTGTTTTAAACAAATATGACACTTGTGTTGAGGATTCTGACCCTCAAATTTTTTCTCCTGGAAAGGCACTTTTCAGGTGGTCCATGCTTCATCCACCTTTTATTTCGAGCCTTATCTCGTTGAGAAAAAGCATAAAATCAACCTGAAAGAGGCATATCTCGGCCAAAAATATCTGTAAAAGGTTCAGTGTGTAAATTATTCAAATCAATTTAACATTTTATTTCACATTATGGGTACACTAAATTGATTAAATACTATGTAGGCATATTGTTGTAGCATAGACTTATTTTTCCGCTGTCAAAACTTATAAGCGACGTACATAGTTAATTTTCGCTGTAGTGCAATTCGAACCAACTTTTCTGAAACATAAAATGCATCGCTAAATTAATTTTTTAAAGATAGAGAGAACTCCAAGCTTTGAGAATTTTGCTTCGATGATTCGGAAATTAAAAATTTTCTGTTTCGGTTGTTATGGGCTTCCTGGGTCCCATTTTGTGGTTCTTCCATTGTTCCCATTGTTCTCCCTCGTTTTTCCCTAAATCTAAAAACACCGGCATCTGGACTCCAGCTGTTCGAAATTGATATTATCGAATCTCCCTTGAAACAGAAAGGACTTAAATCACTTTCGTGCTTGTTCACACAAACCAGAGTGGGGCAAATGGATATAGTCGTTGAAATTTTTGATAACCCTATCAGTCGACCTCTGTTGAACTTCGTTATCAGAACATTTGCAATAATAAATAAACATCAATTTCATTCATTTTATTAAAAAATAGTTATTGCTCATAAGTCATAGCTTTTTAAAGTAATCCCCCATAGACATACTCAAGGTGAGGCAACTGGAAAGATAGGAGCAAGATAAATCCTTTATCTTCTTGAAGAATATTGATGCTTAGTTTGGCTGATGGTGGGGGGAGATATTGGGAGGTTTAACAAAGGTTGTGTGGGGGGATACTTGTTATTTGTGGAGAGGTTTGTAGAGCCCCGAAATTTTGAGAAAGTTCTGAGAAAGATTTACTAATACTAGTACTTTATTGGGCTAAAAATGCGTAAATCATAATATAGTAGGTGGATTAAGGGGCTTAACAAAGTTCTAAAAAAACGCATTATTCGTTAATTTGTAATTGAAACAAATTATACGGTTTCCCACTTTTTTCAGCTGTTATAAATCAACAAGTTTAGTTTTTCTGAGGCAAACAAAGCGCGAAAGAGGGTTCGGAATAATCTCCCGATGTAAATATGGATTCTATGTGCCCAAGTACTCGACGTTACATGTTTGCTTTACATTGTGTCAGCCCATATTTCCCAAAAACACTTTCTTTCGAGTGGAAATTTCTTTTTTTCTTTTGTCTCCGGCCCTTCTCGCCTTAACAAACGAACCTGAGAAGGAAAATAAAAAGTTAATTTATTTTATTTTTGGTCAGAGACAATAAAAGGGCACAAAGGAGGCATCTTTTTTAATTTTCTTCTTTCCATGGGAAGCGAAATATTTTTCTAACCAATCCTAAACGAGAGAAAAGATAATTTTGAAAGACGATCCTTGGACGTTTCGGATAAACTAAAGGGCCCCGAGTATAAAATAAAATATTCTCGAGGGTCCGATTTAAAACGCATTGTAAAGAGGAGATGTAAATAATTAATGGCATTGCCGTCCGTTAGATGGAACCCGAAGAAAGGAGAAAAGCCTACGCTCTGTAATTACCGAGGTCTCACCCGAAGGGTTCCAACGATGAGAACGTAGGTAGGTGTTCCTTCTATCCCTCGATTAATTATTGTCCTAGATTAATTTACTCAAATTGCTATATTTACAAATCAAACAAAACCTCGAATAATTTAATTAACGTCACAAAAAGTAGGTTTTAAAATGGAAACTCGTTTTTAAAAATTACGAAACCGACAAAAATTTCATCCTTCGGATGACAAGGGAGGTGAATCAGCGGGGAAAAGAATTCAATCACGATTACGTGTCATGCGAGGGGGGTGACTCTGCTAATGTTCGAAGTGGGGCGGGTATCGTTGTAATGAGGGGTAACTACCCTCCCTGATTTACTGACCCCGAACCACTTTCAATCAACGCATCTGTCACGCCGCGAAGGGCATCGCAAAATAAAGAAAATAAAATGAGGGACCAGGGCCTGATAGAGGCCAGGGCCTAGGATGGACCAGGGTCTAGGAATAAGGAGTAGGGTCTAGGGTCTTTCGAATCAGATTGATCGAATCAGATGGTTCATGTCCAGAGGTGTCCCTGGGGTGAGTCCTTCTGGTCCTGAGTAATTTTTATTTTACTTGTACCAAAATTTCATGTCGTCACAATGACAGTGCATAGGGCCCACCCCACTCTGGGTAAACTTTTCAAAAACTACAATACCCGGATGTAAACAACGGATGTTTTAATAGTAACGAGAGTGTTAAGACTCTACTTAAAGTAATTGAAGGGATGACGTTTGAATTAAAAAACATTCTGAGGTGACAATCGTTTTGTTCCTTAACCAAAAAAAGCTTTTAAAGCCCACCCTTTTTGTCCAATTAAAGGCCTAATTCAGAAAGAGGGAAAAAATTGAACTTTGACCTTTCATAATTTTTTATCTTCCAAGTAAAATCGATGTTTTTGTGTGGTTTTCTGTACATAAACGTAGGCCTGACGTGAATTAATGGCTAAGAAGCTTTGCTCGGTACTGACCC
Organism: Orius laevigatus; assembly: GCA_018703685.1. Taxonomy (NCBI): domain Eukaryota; kingdom Metazoa; phylum Arthropoda; class Insecta; order Hemiptera; family Anthocoridae; genus Orius; species Orius laevigatus. Next base: position 46,518 of record JAGWEN010000731.1, read on the forward strand.
TTTTGTGTTTTTATGTTTTGTCTCTCTTTTGGGACAAAACACCAAGGAAAAAATTGTTGTAAACCTAAATATTTAACAATGCCGGACATGAATATTTTAATGCAGAGGACAGTCCCCAGCCTTGAAATTTTACTGACGGAAGTTGAAATGATTCCGGAAAATAAAATTTACTCACGTTTATAAATATTCTGGTAAAACGCTGGCGACAAATAGAGACAAACAGCACAAAGCGATGTAGCCGATAAACAAGGCGATACAAACGTTGAGCAACATCGTTTTCGAATGGTCGGAGACTAGATATCTCAACAACTGGACTAAGACCAAAATATTACCCCATGTTTATATTTGAAATAAAACAAAAATATTTTCCTTTTTTAATATCGTATAATTAAACTAATTGCAAAACAAATATTGACGTAGGTCCTAATCCAATTTCTGATTTAAATTTAGCTTATTGATATTTTAATAGGAACAGTGTAATTTTTATTTGGAAAAGGTTTATTTCTTTATGAAAGTCGCAATTTTAACGGTCACTTATGGAAGATTCAAGGGAAAATCCAGATTTATGACGTCTCTCATTTCGAAACGCTTAATTGTAATTTATAGGGTATTTATTTAAGTTTAACTTACCGGAGAAGCTTTGCCCGTTTTTAAGTCGGAGGAACTAGACAATGGCAATTAGCGGGGGGGCTAAACCCAACCGAGGTGAGTTAAAAGGGGCACTAAATCAGTTTTAAAGGTCGGAAGAAAGCAATTTGGACGAAACCACGGCAGTAACACTTTTTGCCTTTTTTTCAACAGTACAAACTCAAAGAAATTCAAAGGGAAGCCGACGTCTTTTTTATCGCGGGCGGACCTGTTTGCCGATGCGGACAGAATTTATTAATATCATATTATTAAAGGGACGCGGTATGGTTCCGCCTTGCTACAAGCAGATAAAAAAACAGTCTTTTCGACCTAAAATCATTCATTTTCTTTTTCCGATTTTTTCTGTGGCTTTTTTAAAATTTGGATTTGCTCCAACAATTTTGCATTTAAAGAGCCTGAAAAGAAACTGGATTTTATCGCATGACATCTCCGAAAAGTGCTAAAAACTGTTTTTCCAATTTTGGATGTAATGCTTATCAATGTTCCTGTTACCATAATGACACCAGTGGGGAATTTTTAGGAGTTAATTATGCGTTTATGTTAAAAATGAAGCTCAGAAAAATTTATTATAAGGCGTGGGAGAGAAAATAAACGCTAGCCACAGTAATCCTTCTCATTTCTTAACGTACTCGTTACCATCTGTCTTTGTTATTCCCAAAATATTTCACTCGCCCTCTTTTTCCTCCTTTATTCAAATCCCAGGATCGTCTGTCAAGGGATTCCAGTGAAGGGACTTGACGAATCTAAAGGACTCCTTGCTCTGTTTAAACTCAAGTTCCGAGAATTCCTGTTTTGAAAGGGAAAAAACGAGAAAAAATTGGTAGAAGGTGTTTAGAGATAGTGGGAGGGTGAAGATTAGCAGGAAATCGTTTTTCACTTTGAAATTGCTCGACGACATGCAAGAGCCTCCACTTTTCAATTCCAACTTTAATCCAACCTAGTGCTCTCTTGCCTCCTTCTGCTTACTTATTACTATTTTTGGCTTTAAATAAACTATTTATAGATTATGAACGCGATGAAAATATTTGGAAAAAATTGTCTCTAGCCACAGGCTTGGTGAACATTAAAATAGCAAAATAAGAGGTTTGATAAATACATCACATTGTCGCCAGTAGTCTTGAAATAAAGTCAAGAGTGGAGAAAGGGGGAAAAAAACAACAACTCCTTCGTAATAAATCACACTAACGAGGTTGTGTTTTTCATCTCTCTATGTGTTGAATAAAAAGAGTTATTCTAGCATCTCGAACACCCCTTTATCGCTCGGAAAAAAATTGACACATTATCTTCCATATAGGACGATAACGATGGAATCTGCTTGAAAAACGCTCTAAGTTTAGAAATACGTGAAGTGGGGTATTAAACGGAAATTACCGGATTTCTCATCTCGGTTTTTACGATGGGGGAATTTGGTCTCACGGATGCGTTTGATTTAATGAAAAGTCAATTCGATCATTTACGCTTTGAGGGGTTTGATATTATTAAAGGCGAAACCAATTTAATTTCTTACCTACCGTCGTGCCAATTAAAAATTTAATCTCCATAAGCGCATTAAAAAATGAAGATCTACAAAAAAGGGCTTTTAAAAAAAGGTGGGGGTTCATCGAATATTCAAGGATTATTTTATAGTCGGCAGAAAACAATAGGCTTCAAATGAATTCAATAGATTGAACAATGCTGTCTGGGGCCCCCTTGTTCGGGTATCAATATTTTATTTTTGGAACAAAAAAAAATTCTATTTAATATTCTGCTACAGGCTGGCAGGTCAACGGACGCCTCAATATTGCAAATAAAAAGAAAACAAGTTTTCAGGAGAAGAAAAAAGCTGTATAGCATTCGATTCTGACTTTTGAATTCATCGGGGCTCCCTGCAATCAATAGTTTCCGAGCCAAAAGATTTTGCTTTTTTTTGTGTCCTGTCTTTTTGGTGCTCTCGTAAGACTAAAAAGTTTTTTTATTACTTGCATTTAATTTTTTTTTGCTCTTTAGTTTGTTTGACTTTTGTCCTTTTATGGTGGCTGTCAATTGTTTCAGTTTTTATGGCAAACAAAACTTTGTTAATTAACGTTCATGGTCTCTTTAACTTTATAAACTTCATAAATTATTCATTTAGCTTTTATAGCTGAAAAAATTAAATATTTTATAAAAAGTGATTTTCTTTTTGTGGAACGGGATGCGTTTTTCTGGTTTTGCATGGATGGGGATTTGTCGTATCCGAGAGGATTACGTTAATTATAATCAGGAGCGTTTGCGTGGTGGCTCAGGTTAAACAATTCCCATCGTGGCTACTTGTTTTTGAAAAGGGGTAGAGGAGGGGGGTTTAATACCCCGATATACCGACCCCCTCCCCCGTTAAACCGACCCGTACATTCGCGCTTTGTTTAGCGAAACACATTAGGGGAAAATGTTCAGTTCATTTACATTTATCTTCTCCCCCTTCTCCTGGTTTAGGAAGGACTTAATAGGCTTATCCCTGTAAAAGTCCGATATGTAGGGATTTGAAACAAAAACCTTTTGTGTGGAATGTGAGAAAAAGGATTTCGAAAACAAAAATTTTTTTCTCTCTTTTCCTCGAGATTTTTTTGTCTCTTCGTTTCGTAACTTTTAAGTTCTTTTCTCTCGTTTCAGATCAACGAAGTCTCTGATATGTGAGAGTCATTTCCTGTCCCCTATGCTTACCTGCGGGGAGGTGGGGGAGTGTCGAGGAGGGTAGGGGAGGTGATGAGGGCGGTGGTGAAAGGTTGGTTGGTGAGAGTAGTTGAGGGAGGTGATGGGTGGTTCAAGGTGTCCGGGAAGGTTGAGGGAAGTGATTGGAGGGTAGGGGTGGTGTTGGGAGATGAGGATTTGGGTATGGGATATTTGGCGGTTGTGGAGACCACATTTTCAAATCAATTATTTTACCTAGTAGGTAGGTAGGTACTACTAATTACTACTAATGTTTTTGAATAAATGTGAAGCGTGGGATCATTTTCTATTAGTGTCCATGGAGCGATAGAGTGTTCGTCCTGACAGCTTCGTGATGGCCCAAAGCCCTATTTTTAAAGATTGGCAATCCATTACTTTTCAAATAAAGTTGACGGTATTCAACCATTTACATGTTAAATATAAATAATGTAGTGAGGGTAATTTGTAGTCTCCTATTTATTTTATATGAAGATTGTAAATGAAATCCCTTTTTAAAAAGTGATCCTCATAAGGTAGCTCGAATGTTATTTAGGGCATAAATCGCCCTCTTATGCTAATATTTGTTGACCTTATCTCCGGTGTCCGATCCTATCTCCTCCTCGAGGACGCTAATGTGGTTTAGGAGAGCGCGTCAACTTCGAAACTTCGCGAGGGTGAGGAATGCAGTCGTGCTTATCCACGGACAGATCTTTATGGCCAGAGTTACAATATCGATTCTCTTACATAAACTAACAACAAAATTATAATTCTGACATCAAAAGACAAAAGGAAAACTGTTAAAACTTCTGAGCACTAGATTTACGAAGGTAATCCGGTAAAAACGTAGTTATAACCTTTCGGGTTCCTCTCTGAACTTTCACCCAGTTTGTAAACTCCAAGCTTCAAATGTTATAACTTATAACTCTGAAACTTTTCGTCCACAAAAAATAAGGAAAACTAAAAACGCCACTTTTTTTTTGTTTACATCTAAATTATAATTTTTTAATGATCAGGCGTGAGGGGGCATATAAAAATGTAATTTTGATTAAGGAGGGGCTTATGGAATGGGGACTTCGAGATCCATAACTGGGAGGGCCTCGAATGTGTAATAGCTTTTAAAAAGAATCGGTTTTTCTGAAAAGGGGCGCGGGTGAAATATGAAAATCCATCTTTTTAATCTCGACTCCTTTTGTAACAGATCAAAGAAAAGTTCTTTTTTTCACTCAGCTTTTTTTTCACTCCGGCCCCATTCTTATTATTCAAATTTTCTTAAAAGTATTCGTTCTACTCCTAACTTCGGATGCTCCATTATCTAAACACGCGGCTTCCGTTATTTGAGGACACAAAGGTAGGAGGAAAAATAAAATTGAATTTCTAGGTTGGTACTCTCAAAAATCTTGATCACCTGAGGAAAAGCTTCTAATTCTTACGATCTTTACGTCCTCAAAAATTGAAATGATCAATTTTCCCTGGTCAATGAGTGTAACCCCCTATCGATCACCTAAATATCGCCCTTGAAACTGCACCTTAATTTATTTATTAAAAAAACTAATAACAGTCAATTTCCGGCAATTAATAATTATTGGCACCCACAATAATCGTCATGGTCTGGTTAGCTCGAAACCGATAGAGCGTGGTGATCTTGAACCAAATTATGGCCTTAAGAGCCCTTTAGAAGTTTAAAAATATATTTCAAGGGTGCGTGAACTTTCCATGTTCAATCAAAATTGCTACTGGAAAATTGTTATTTCTCTTTGATTTTCGCTTGTTGTTTACTTATATCGAAGATAAGAAAATTCAAGTTGGGCGTCCTCACCGAAACTTCTTCCAAACGTCACAAATCAAAAGAACTTAAAACCCCCTCGTTTACTTTTCCGTCCCATTTAACCGATAAATATTTGCAACAACTTTATAAGGTTTTTTCTCATGCTTTTTAATCAATAATAAATTTATGTTAGTGATCATTTTTTCTTTCCTGGGAATCTTAGAATCAATCGGCCTACTGTTGGCTTTTTTCTTTGACAATATAAATAGGTTCGACCCTTGATTATGTTTGTTGGACAAGAGTGTCGGGCATGGTGAGGCATTAATGTCCACCCACTTAGGCAATCTCATTCTAAACAAACTGTTCCAAGACGGGCCCCCCGGTGTTGTCAAAATTTAAACTTTTTTTAAAACCGATTTTTGTCCTTTCCAAAGCATTAGTAAATCAAAGATATGTACTACAGGGTGTCTCTTGAAGTGGGTGATCTCATCTTAAAATTTCCATTCGGCATTCTTCATTCCAACAATCCTATTTTTTAGGCCATTTTGGTGAAAACTACCAAAATTTTGCATTCTCAACTTTTGTTCATATAATAAAACGTTTTTCTAATTTATTTTTTTTCTCGGTTTAAACGATGCGTTTTTTTGAATGAATTAACAACTAAAGATGAAGTCAGTCATTTACATATCTTCATAAAGTCACCACGTCGTTATTCATTGGTTGGAATACATTAGGGGTGATTAAAATGACATCGTTGACAATTAAGATGCAACCCGTGGGCCTTTATTAATTTACAACACCCCTTTGTAACTCGATACGTAAATGCGGGAGAATTTTTTTTTTCACAATTTCTTCATCCGCCCATTCAGAAAGCTCTCCGTTCATTCGTTTCTTCCTCTTTTCATTGAAGACAAATAGACTAACCGCAGATGGAACTCCGGACCATTTTTCATCGAGCGTATTTTTTTGAAAGGAAAACGACTCGGTTTTTTTAATTTATTCAAACGAGTTTTGAGACGCTAAAAGGTTTTTTGCCGATCGGTTCTGTCAGTCGGAACGCGGTCCGCGTTATTTATTCATCGATCAATCAAAGAGTGAGGCAGCTACCTGTAATAAATTAGAGGAAAACGAAAGTGAGAAGGAGAGTGTGGTCTCGGGATCTTCGAGATCGTGACCGGTGGTGAGCCCAAGGGGTGGGGCTAATAACGGGCCAGCTTATGTGTGTGGCCTCCCCCTCACAACATACGAAAATTACCCTTCTTCTCCAGATAAAGAACAATGTGATTTTTTTAGTTTATAAACAACTATAATTATAGTATAAAGAATATTTTATGAAAAACATCAATTCGTATGAGCACCTTATTCAAATATAATCGAAATATGTAATAGCAATCATCTCATTTTACATAAATTGATAGCTTAGGTTATTTTTTATTTCATTTTCCAACTACCCAGACGATTGTTTTCTGTATCCAATAAAGGGGATGTTTATCTCTTCAAATCGATGTTTGACATTTTTCCCTATAAACTTTTCCAATCTCCGGGAATAAATATGAAAACTCGAAAACTTTGATTGGACCCTTTTCTTCGGGGGCCGCTAAAAAGTGCGTTAGGAAACAATTGTATTGAAAGTTGACTGAATTTCCCACCCCTGAAAAAAAGTTTATCCAGAAAATAATTATTCCTCGACGAAACAAAGAGATGAAAGGTTGACCCTAAACTGTCCGTTTTATCCTTAAAATTGGAACCTTTCATTATATTTTTAAAATAAAACATTCAAGATCTAAACTGTTCGTGACGGAGAGAAAGTATTTGAGTATTTAATTTTGGAATCAATCCAAACCTTTATCTGAATTTCACTTAAATTTTTTTGTTTAAAATACTTCACAGTTTAAAATAGAAATCGCTAAAATATTCATTAAAATATTTTTCCGTAGACAATGAATTCGTGAAATGCTTTTAATAGAACCGTCTCGAAGGGAACACCTTAAATAAATTTATTAGTTTGACCTTTTCACACGGCACGTGTTTAACTCGAGTTATAACGCTAAAAGATGCATAATGGGGCTGTTTATTTCATAATTAAGTATTTTAATAACATAAAGGATGTTTTTACTTGAAATGTTCGTTGAGCATAAATTCAGTAGCGAAAATTATTAATTAAGAAGTTGGATTTGTCAGTTTTACACCTTTCTTGGAAGTTGGATCCTCATAATCAAGGCTACAAATCCTTCAATCACAATAATATCGGAGATTTGGCAAATGAGATTCATTTTTGAGCTACACAATTGGTCGATATGGTTTGAATGTACCAATACCTAAATAGTGAAAATTTCTCCTTTGAAGTCCGGAGACTGTAGGAAATTGAGAAAACTCATATTTTTTTCGCATTGTTAATCTAAAAAATAACCCTTTTTTACTCAAAATAAGGAAAAAAGATGGAAAATTCACTTCAAAATATGTATTTTAAAAAATTAAACAAGCCCGAGAAGGCTTTCGATTTCTATATCAGAAAATTTAAAATACAATTTTACTGACTAAAACAAAGCAAAATATTTTAATATTTTATGTATCGGTAGATAAAGGGTTATTATATTTTTTGAAATTTCTATTAGGTCAAAGACACTAGAAGCTAATATTTCAAAAACAGGGTACATTGTGGTCGAATGAAAAAGAGGCACTATGTTAACATTATTTTCCTCATGTTACATATTTACATGAAAATAAAAGCCATTGAACCATAAAGGATTATTAAAATATAGTTATTTAAAAGAAAATTAATAATAAAAACGTGCAGTGAAATAACGGTGGAAGGGGGTCGCCAGACTGACCCACTGTCCCCGAGATCACATCACGTCCACCGGATTTAGCTTGAATGCTTCGAGTTCTTTTTAATCCGAATGGCATTTCCTGATTTTTTTCCTCCTCTTTTTAAATCCCTTAACAAATCGTTCTCATTCATTACGAGATTTGGTCAAAAATGACCCAATTTTTGATTTTAATTTTTTTTTATTTGTTTTGCGGCTTAGAACTGAAAGTGTATGACATTTTGGATTGTAAGCTTTTGAAAGGGTACTGACGACTAAATGTCGGCACCTGAAATGTTAGCCACCTGCTCGTCTCTTTATTATTGATTACCTTTCTCCTTTCCCACGTTTATCCCTGTCCACGGTTTTTATCTTTTTAGTGCGGTTCGGGGTGCTCTTAATCTTAGACATCACAAATGCACTCAAACATTAGCAATTGAAAGCAGTTGACTGTAAAGATATGACTACAAATGATAGCGTTTGTAATTTGATTTTCGGTTTTTATGACGAACATTTGTCATTTTCTGTCAAACTTTTCATTATCTTTTTGCTTTGCTTGCGAAAGTTCAACCACATCGAAATCTACTTGAAATTAGATAAAAGAAAAGGAGATAAAATTGCAATAAAACCAATCTTGGACTTAGGGTTCTTTTCAAGATAATTTACTGCAAACATTGCATTCCGAAGAAATATCCTGGTTCGGCAAATTCACGATTCTAAAGAGTTTTACGACTGATCGGATTTGATTTTTTCTTGGTTTGGAATAAATCGGGAACGATTTAAATTCGTGTATTTGCTCGGTCCGTTTGTAACTGTTGATTTTATTTGCTCTGAGGAGAAGCCGCGATTAGGTTTTTGGCCGGATTCCATCACTTGTTGCATTCGACTTAGGAGCCTTGTACCTACTCCCGGACTTGGCCGAAATACTGTTTATTTTAAGGATTTCAATTAATTTATATTTAAAACATGAAAAATGAGATTTCAAGAAAGAAAAACTTCACGATTTTAGATTTCGTTATTGTCGGAATAAATTTGATCAAAACTCGGACACACAAGTTTTTGCTTGTTAACGAGATCTTAACGAGTTTCATCTTCCGTTTTTGTTTTTGTTTTTTATTTTTCTTTAAAAATAAAAAAAAAGGAGGCCCCATCCTTCATTCAACTGCTTCCAAACTTTTAACTTTGATTACGCTTCAAACCGTCAGCGATGAAGGGGAAACTTTGAAAACTTTTAAATAAAATACAATCCAGATTAGAATGAAAGAATATTCATTAAATTTTGTTTGCGTCAAGAATTTTGTATGAAGTTATTGGTTTCAATGTATTCGAGAAAACAAAATCATTGAATATAAAAATTTATTAGCGGTGGTTTGCTTGAAAGTTACAAGAGCTTCGTTGTGCCTAATCATTCATACAATTTTAATTAGATCCCGCAGTTTCGATAATATTCATAATTGGATTTTGTAAAATGTACTATATACCGATAATCCTATCAGAAAGCAAATACGATACAGGGTGAAAACAAGCCATTAATAAAATGGTCGAATATATGGGTAAGCTTCCCATTGTGTTTGTTTTCCGTTTCCCGATTCGGGAGTGGAAACCGCGGTTTAAACGACGATTCCCCCACGTCAATTGCTGATTAAAACGTCAACGTCATCCTTCGCCCTCAACCACCCCAGAAATTGGATTGAACACGGAATCCTACTTAGAGAACGAACACTAACTGTCCGATCGGTTGTTCAAATTAATAGACGGATCGACCTCAATAGGTAACATTCGCGTTATTAGCTTTTTTATTTTATTTTTATTTTATCGACGTCGAAATTCTCTCGAGGTTCGGGCCAATTTGCCGTTTCCATAAATGGAGGATTGTACATATTCATCAGGGTGATACGACGGGGATGTTTTCGCTAAAACGTGGAGGAGCCTGTCAGTCCGATGTTATCCCCTGAGGTTTTCCAATTTGACACCGAAGCTACGTGATCTGTTAGAATTTCAGGTTGAATATTCCAAGGCTTATAATATATTACAAAATGTCGACCTTTACATCAAAATTAGCGAGCTTCAGTTTATTATATTGTACCGCAACTTCCAAACATCACTATGGAGTGAAATATCTATTTTCACTTTCTCAATATTTATTTATTATATTTTTTTATAGCCTCGATCCAGCGATTTTGGGAAGGGTCATGAGGTAGGGTCAAACTTGGTCTTTACGGCCGCAACTTTCAGCCGATTTTTCCAAAAGGGTACGGATGGTTTGGGGAGATGGGGGAAGGTCAAGGAGGACTAGAGAGGGGTTTGGAGAGTGGTTGGGAGGTGGAGAAAAGAAAGGGAAGGTTGGGGGATGTGGGGGTTGTGGTAAAATTAAAAAAATCTATTTTGTTTTTGTGACTGATAAAAGATGCCTGTTTCCAAAGATAAAGTTTGATTTGAACGTTTTAGATCTGAGGAAACGAATTTGAATAAGTGCCAGGGTGTTTCATCAATCGCTTACTCCTTAAAAGGTTCGTTCAAGGCCGCTCTTGTCCACTTTCTGTTATATTGTCTAAAGGAACTTCGCCTTTGAGGACTTGTTAATGACTCGTTCAAGATTACGTTCATAAAAATGGTCATTGTCATGTAAAATAACATGGAAAACCCGAGAACAAAAATTCCCCTTCTTCCTCGTGTCGACATTGCAGTCTTTATAAATGCTACAGTTTAGTGTTCAAGTATTTTACTTTCGATTTACATATTTCTTGATGCAATGAATGGATAGAGCAATCTTCTTGATTCAAATTTGCTTTCTCGTGGGGCTCCGAAGTTATAGCTCCAATTGGTTTAGTTATAAATAAAGCCTTTATTGATCTCTGTTTTAATTTACATATTACACATATTATACTGATATTTATGTTGATACATATTATGTTGATATTTATTTGAAAAAAAAAAAAACTTAAAAAAAAAACTTAAAAAAAAAATGTTCTTTCTTCTGTTTTTCTACTTTTTAGATCAGGCCCTTCATTTCAGGGCATAGGCCTCTCCCAATATCTTCCATGCTTCTCTGTTTTTCGCTTTTTTCCACCAATCCTTTTCGAAGTTCCTTATGTCGTAATTGGTTTTGTTACCAAGGAATAATTTTGATTTTATTTTAAAAAACCCAATAATCTGTGCTCTTTCCTTGCTTTTAAATACCGTAAATTTTTATTTATTTTTAGGGTCTTTAGTGTGATCAAAACGATTTTCTTCCTCAATTCAAAACTTAAGAAATAACTATAAAAATAAAAAAATTATCTGATAAGGGTTAATGATCTTCCGGGTTACTTAATTTTAATAATCTTTATGGCTTATGTTTTTTTAGTGATAATAATTTTTTCTCGTTTGTTTCAGGTAACTACATTCCGGCTCTATTTATGAAAAATCTCTTTTTGCTTAAAAGGTAGGATTCTGTTAAAGTTAATGGGGCGACTAATGAGTGTGTGTCATGATTTGCACCTCGCGTGAAAACGGCCTCTTAATGAAAGTCTAACAGAGTGGGCTCGTTACGTCCCAAAGCCGTTGTTTGACGAGAAAATATGGAAATTTCTTCGCTCATCAAATAATTTTCTTTCGTTCTCATTTTCAAAACAAAGGTGACCATTTTAATTGGTTCCTTGGCCTAAAATCGCTAAATGCTAATTTAAACGAATTCGATATATTTTTTTTCCGGAGAAGAAATTTTTCAGGGAGAATTCATGGTGCTTTTGGTAGCTAAAAGGAATAGCGATCTCATCAAAACAAAGATTTAAAATTAGCATATCACGATCTGTAATGGGCCTGTTATGAGGAAGTTGTCAAGCACAAGGCGAGCCTTTCCGTTTAACGTCGACTTCTGACACGTTTCTGAAATTAATAACCGAATAAAGTCAAAATCTAATTAAATTCCGTATAATATCCCTTTCGAAATGGACGTTTCATTCAGAAAACGGATTCATTATCGGAATTAACCCATTGAGTGTGGGCGGGCCCTTTTTAAGTAGCCTCCGTTGTTAATGAATCGCCCAGCTCGGACAATGATTACGACCTGAAAGGGAAATCGAGAACAAAAGACGATTTTTCTTTTTTAGGACTCACAAACTCCTCGACTCTTCCGCTAACAATGGACATCACCACTTCGTGTTACACCTCTAATGACTAACTTTTATTGTCACCAAAACAAAAGAGTCCTAGACCCCTTGAATCATGATGAAAAATAATAACTGTAAAAAGAAGTTGTATAAAAAAATGAGAAGTATTTCGCTGGCAAAAGGAGAGCACTAGAAACTTTGTTCAAGTGCTTCACTTCCGACCCTTGTAAACACCGGCGGACCTCAAACGATCCTTATAGTTTTAGAAAATTATGCTTAAAAACTATAGCCCTTAATAACATAATTATAGCAGCAAAAAGTTTCCTACTGTCCATTCTTTTGGCTTTTTTTGAATTCCACATCAAGCTCATAGATGAAAAATAGGTTGTAAACACTACCTGGTGGGCCTATTTTGACATTTATCCTTTAAGACCCGACAATTCATGCCTAAGTGATAAATTCATCCCGATCATTTTTCGAAGAGTACCTACTACTTGTACTCCTTACAATAATAGGCATCCTATGAGAAAGCACTTTTAAGATCTTTTGCCATATTTTATTCACAAGGAAGATCTTGAATGAGCAAGTTTTGATGCACTTTTATGATGTGCAAAATTTTTAATGAAGCCATGACCCTTCGGCCGCCTGATCTCCGGGGAATTGTTGGCCTGATGCTTTATTTTTTGATCGTGCGGTTAAAAGTGAGGGGTAAACATACGCATTAGAGAAAACACGGAAAGAGCTTTGCGGTTTAATTGAAGAGCTTACATCCCCCTCGACCCGTTCCACAATCCCTGTTCAGCGCTGGCACACCTTTACGGGTTCCAACTTTTAATTAAAGGTAACGCACTTCAAACATGGTCAGATACTTGCCGGGGGAAACAGCATATTTCGAACTTTACCTTTAAAAGTTAACGTTGTACGTCTAAACTCGTGGAAGAGCCGATATTGAAGTGGAAACTATATTAAAGCATAGAAAAGCCATTTTGAAAACACCAGGCTGAATGAGTCGTTAAAAAGTGGTTAAAACACGAAAGAGACTTTTTAATGGAGAATTTGATTTCCGCGAGATGAACGAATAAAATTGCAAAAGAAAACTTTCTGGGATAGTTCTGCCTTGAAACCGATAACTTCTTTAGAAGATTGCGAAAAAGTTAAAACAGTCAGCGTTTTTTGTCCATTGTAAGCATGTAGTGGTTAGGCTGTGGACACTTC